>JAWPHD010021082.1:0-29409 GCA_037043455.1 Cyrtodaria siliqua | reverse complement strand
ATTCTAACGTAAGTGTTAGTTGTTATCCCTACGTTCAGGGCCTAGTCCCTCAAACTTTTAAAACTGTTCAATTTTTGCACCTTACGCAATCAATGTAGAAAAGTATATGTTGCTTATGTGCAGAAATATCAAATGTATAAGAAAATGAAATGAAAAACGCGTCCATTTGTGAATTGTAAATCAAAGTAAAGATTTAAGAAATAACTTACGATCAAAATGATCGTAAGTTCTTTCATAAACCCGGGCCCTATGATACTGGATTGATATTGCATTGAATGTAAAAAGGGAAAACGTGAATTAGAATTGTTTATATAGGGTTTATATGCTTACAAAAATACTATTACACATTTGAGATATCTTATATAAAGAGAGCAGTTCATATTTATTTCTTCAAGGTATTACCTTTTGTTAAGGTTTCTATTGTCTAATCATTTATTAGTATTTGTCATAATATATAATTTATATATTACATTTCTATTTTACCAATAAATCAAATGGATGTATTCTACTATTCAGATTATGTTTGAAAACATACAAGTTCCCCTGCCGTAGAATGATTACATTTGGAAAGAAATGATGGTGGTTTACCATTGTGTTGTGAAGATCATGGTATAGCACCAGGACGCCATGTCTAGTCTATTCATTCGGGTATACTCGCGCTTATTGTTGTTTAAATCTCCAACCGCAAATATTCTTTAGTAATGAAGAGGTCAGAAGGTACATATAATTGTATACTGGTCTCGCACTGTCACACAACTCCTTCCGGATATAATTACTGATTTATGTATAGGTTTGCTCGTTTCCTGGGTTCTGTGACAGGTATAATACTGTTAGACAGTGCTTTGGGGCTATGAATACTGTTTCATCAATAGAAATGACTCGCTGACACTGACCCTCCTCAGATCAGTGTACTTAATGGCGAATGAAGCTATATGTATACACCCAGATAAAGGTTGGGGCCAGCAAGGACTATTACTAAACTTTCATTCTAAATTAAAGGTATTGCCTTTGTAATGTCATACTTGTACATTACACATAAGACGAAATGAAACTTCACACAATGATAGAGTGCAATAAGAAAAGGTTTTGAGCGCAAAAAACCATAACTCAATCTTCATTCAGTTAGAGTAGGCATTTCCCTACGTAAATTAAATATTTATATTTCCTTGTCCAAAGCGTATCGTGTACACTAATAAGAGACGTTTAATACAACTTGACACAAAACAAGAAGGGCATTGAAAACCCGTTCATAAGACATCTTCTTATCAGGAATGTATGGATGTCATTTTCCTTATTGCATGACAACAGCACGTTATAGCTTTTGACCTTTGTCCAAGAAATCACTCAAATCATATATATACACCGCATGTTTTGCTTTTGAATTATGACCTTTTGATTAAAAAAGTACTCATATCATATAATTACACATGGGCCTACATAAGTTGTATTATTGTTATACATGTTATCGCTCTGATTCGTCTTTTTTCAAAAATGTCCACGTTTGGCAGCATCCATCTTTTTAAAACCGATCTTTTTGCTTTGATATACGTTTATCTAGGGAATCACACACATTTGCCTCTGCAAAACTGTCCCTATATCCAGAAAAATAACACCGATTCAGTTTTTCAACATTGTATGTCATTCATTCACAATAGCTTGATTTTGAATACACGTTTGTTAAAGTCGAATCTCTAGATAACCTTCTGTACTAATACTCTTCCAAGACATAGTCATGCAACACACAGTAAAATACTAGCTATTCAAGACAGACATAACACTTTAACATCAGGTTAAATCTAATTTGAAAAATGAAAACTAATCTTTAGAAATCACATTCTAAAATGTTTAGATTTTCATGGAACTATTTTAGCATCCAGTATGTTCTGAGCGGTCGGCCATCACTAGGTAAATTGTAACAACGGTTGCCGACTATTAATAACTTAGTGGTGTTGTTTGTGGTCTGTGCTATATTGAAATAATTAGAAATTTAAGTGCATGTTGTCCGGCGATAGCTCCATGGGCTAGACGCGGCCACGGTAAGTCAATATACCTCTGGAAGCAAGTCCACGCTTCCACGGTAAGCCATATATCCTTGGAAGCGATTCCCCTATTGACACATGACTTTTACCACTGTTAACGCCTGCACCTGTTTACCATCTGTTACCACGTGTTACACTATTTTTTGTCTCAAACAGGTGCCCGCAAAGACTTTTCCTTCGACGACGAGCTGTCGCTAAACTTCGTTGCGAAATACACACTTTTGATCCAATAGTATGGATGAAGTGGTATTCATAATTTATTCAATCTTTCGATTTATGCCTTCATTTCTTGTATGGGTTTGAAACAGTATCGATTATTAAACGTTTTTTTAAGCTGCGTTCAATGTTACCTTTAGCTTATAAAAAACTGACTGTTTTACAGTATATATACTTTGTGGGAAACAAGTATTCATACGTCATTATATGCATAATTTCTTCGTAGTGACATACATCTAAATCATCGCTATTTCATGGCATCGCCAATCCTTTCTCTCTTGTTTGTGTTCAAAGAGATGCACTTTTCACAATTATTTAGTGTAACGTGTAACGTTGGTTGGTATACGAGCAAATAAGACCGGCCCACCATCTGTACTGACGGAAACCCCCATTAATAATATGATTCGATAAGCAAGAACCCGAGTTTAAAAGTGGCAGTAAGATTAAAATTGTAATTTATAGGAGACTTAATGTTATGATACACGTCTTTTATATAGATTGTAATGTAGATACACGTCTTTTATATGAGATGTAATGTTAGATACACGTCTTTTATATGAGATTAATGTTAGATACACGTCCTTTATATGAGATTTAATGTTAGATACACGCTTTTATATGTGATGTAATGTAGATCACGTCTTTTTATATGAGAATTAATGTTAGATTCACGTCCTTTTATATGAGATTAATGTTATATACACGTCTTTTATATGAGATGTAATGTCAGATAAACGTCTTTTTATATGAGATTTAATGGACAGATACACGTCTTTTATATGAGAGGTAATGTCCAGGTCACGTCTTTTATATGAGATATAATGTCAGATACACGTCTTTGATATGAGATGTAATGTAGATATACGTCTTTATATGAGGATTTAATGTCAGATACACGTCTTTTATATGAGATGTAAATGTTAGTACACGTTCCTTTTTTAAAGGGATGTTATGTTAGGTACACGTCTTTTATATGAGATGTAATGTCAGATACACGTCTTTTATATGAGATGTATACACGTCTTTTATATGAGATGTAATGTTAGATACATGTCTTAGGGATGTAATGTAAGTAATGGATGTAATGTTAGATACACCTATATGAGATAAAATGTTAGATACAGCTCTTTTTATATGAGATATAATGTAAGTACACGTCTTTTATATGAGATGTAATGTTAGATACACCGTCTTTTATACGAGTGTAATGTCGATACAAGTCTTTTATATGAGATTTAATGTCCAGATACACGTCTTTTATATGAGATTTAATGACAGATTACACGTCTTTTATATGAGATTGTAATGTCAGGGTACACGTCTTTTATGAGATGTAGTGTCAGATATACGTCTTTTATATGAGATTTAAATGTCAGATACACGCCCTTTTATATGAGATGTATGGTTAGATACATGTCTTTTATATGAGATATAATGTTAGATACAGCTCTTTTATATGAGATTTAATGTAAGTTACACGTCTTTTATATGAGATGTAATGTAGATACACGTCTTTTATACGAGATGTAATGGTTCGATACAGTCATTTTATATGAGATTTAATGTCAGATACACGTCCTTTTATATGAGATTTAATGTCAGATACACGTCTTTTATATGAGATGTAATGTCAGGTACACGTCTTTTATATGAGATTGTAATGTTAGATACACGTCTTTTAAAGGAGATGTTATGTTAGGTACACGTCCTTTTATATTGAGATGTAATGTCAGATACACGTCTTTTTATGAGATGTAATACACGTCTTTTTATATGAGATTTAATGTTAGATACACGTCTTTTATATGAGATGTAATGTTAGATACACGTCTTTTATATGAGATGTAATGTTAGATACATGTCTTTTATATGATATATAATGTTAGATACACGTCTTTTATATGAGATGTAATGTTAGATACACGTCTTTTATATGATATATAATGTTAGATACACGTCTTTATATGAGATTTAATGTCAGATACACGTCTTTTATATGAGATTTAATACACGTCTTTTATATGAGATTTAATGTAGATACACGTCTTTTATATGGGATGTAATGTTAGATACAAGTCTTTTTTATGAGATGTAATGTTAGATACACGTCTTTTATATGAGATGTAATGTTAGATACACGTCTTTATATGAGATGTAATGCTAGATACACGTCTTTTTATGACGGATGTAATGTTAGATACACGTCTTTTATATGCAATGTAATGTTAGATACAAGTCTTTGATATGAGATGTAATGTTAGATACACGTCTTTTATATGAGATGTAATGTTAGATACACATCTTTTATATGAGATTTAATGTTAGTACACCGTCTTTTATATGAGATGTAATACATGTCTTTTATATGAGATTTAATGTTAGATACATATCTTTTATATGAGATGTAATGTGCTAGATACACGTCTTTTATATGGGATGCAATGTTAGATACACGTCTTTTTATGAGATGTAATGTAGATACACCGTCTTTTATATGATATATAATGTTAGATACACGTCTTTTATATGAGATTTAATGTCAGATACACGTCTTTTATATGAGATTTAATACACGTCTTTTATATGAGATTTAATGTAGATACACGTCTTTTATATGGGATGTAATGTTAGATACAAGTCTTTTATATTGAGATGTAATTGTTAGATACACGTCTTTTATATGAGATGTAATGTTAGATACAAGTCTTTTATATGAGATGTAATGTTAGATACACGTCTTTATATGAGATGTAATGTTAGATACACGGTAATTTTATATGAGATGTAATGTTAGATACAAGTCTTTTATATGAGATGTAATGTAGATACACGTCTTTTATATGAGATGTAATGTTAAGATACAAGTCTTTTATATGAGATGTAATACACGTCTTTTATATGAGATGTAATGCTAGATACACGTCTTTTATATGAGATGTAATGCTAGATTACACGTCTTTTATATGAGATGTAATGTCAGATACACGTCTTTTATATGAGACTTAATGTTAGATACATGTCTTTTATATGAGATTTAATGTTAGATACACGTCTTTTATATGAGATGTATTGTTAAGATACACGTCTTTTTATATGAGATGTAATGTTAGATACACGTCTTTTATATGAGATGTAATGCTAGTTACACGTCTTTTATATTTGATGTAATGTTAGATACACGTCTTTTATATGAGATGTAATGTTAGATACAAGTCTTTTATATGAGATGTAATGTTAGATACACGTCTTTTATATGAGATGTAATGTTAGATACACATCTATTATATGAGATTTAATGTTAGATACACGTCTTTTATATGAGATGTAATACATGTCTTTTATATGAGATTTAATGTTAGATACATGTCTTTTATATGAGATGTAATGCTAGATACACGTCTTTTATATGCGATGTAATGTTAGATACACGTCTTTTATATGAGATGTAATGTTAGATACGCGTCTTTTATACGAGATGTAATGTTAGATACATGTCTTTTATATGAAATGTAATGTTAGATACACGTCTTTTATATGAGATGTAATGTCAGATACACGTCTTTTATATGAGATGTAATGTTAGATACACATCTTTTATATGAGATTTAATGTTAGATACACGTCTTTTATATGAGATGTAATGCTAGATACACGTCTTTTATATGGGATGTAATGTTAGATACACGTCTTTTATATGAGATGTAATGTTAGATACGCGTCTTTTATACGAGATGTAATGTTAGATACATGTCTTTTATATGAAATGTAATGTTAGATACACGTCTTTTATATGAGATGTAATGTCAGATACACGTCTTTTATATGAGATGTAATGTTAGGTACACGTCTTTTATATGAGATGTAATGTTAGATACGCGTCTTTATATGAGATGTAAAGTCAGATAGACGTCTTTTATATGGGATGTAATGTTAGATAGACGTCTTTTATATGGGATGTAATGTTAGATACACGTCTTTTATATGGGATGTAATGTTAGATACACGTCTTTTATATGAGATTTAATGTTAGATACAAGTCTTTTATATGAGATGTAATGTTAGATACACGTCTTTTATATGAGATGTATGGTTAGATACACGTCATCTATATGAGATAAATGTCAGATACACGTATTTTATATGAGATGTACTGTTAGATACATGTCTTTTATATGAGATGTAATGTTAGATACACGTCATCTATATGAGATAAATGTCAGATACACGTCTTTTATATGAGATGTAATGTTAGATACACGTCTTTTATGTGAGATGTAATGTTAGATACAAGTCTTTTATATGAGATGTAATGTTAGATACGCGTCTTTATATGAAATGTAATGTTAGATACACGTCTTTTATGTGAGATTTAATGTTAGATACACGTCTTTTATATGAGATGTAATGTTAGATACACGTCTTTTATATGCGATGTAATGTTAGATACACGTCTTTTATGTGAGATGTAATGTTAGAAACGCGTCTTTTATATGAGATGTAATGTTAGATACACGTCTTTTATGTTAGATATAATGTTAGATACACGTCTTTTATATGAGATGTAATGTTAGATACACGTCTTTTATATGCGATGTAATGTTAGATACACGTCTTTTATGTGAGATTTAATGTTAGATACAAGTCTTTTATATGAGATGTAATGTTAGATACGCGTCTTTATATGAAATGTAATGTTAGATAAACGTCTTTTATGTGAGATTTAATGTTAGATACACGTCTTTTATATGAGATGTAATGTCATATACACTTCTTTTATATGAGATGATATGTTAGATACACGTCTTTTATATGAGATGTAATGTTAGATACGCGTCTTTTATATGAAATGTAATGTTAGATACACGTCTTTTATATGAGATTTAATGTTAGATACACGTCTTTTATATGAGATGTAATGTTAGATACACGTCTTTTATATGCGATGTAATGTTAGATACACGTCTTTTATGTGAGATTTAATGTTAGATACAAGTCTTTTATATGAGATGTAATGTTAGATACGCGTCTTTATATGAAATGTAATGTTAGATACACGTCCTTTATGTGAGATTTAATGTTAGATACACGTCTTTTATATGAGATGTAATGTCATATACACTTCTTTTATATGAGATGATATGTTAGATACACGTCGTTTATTCAGTGACGGACAAGACAACCACATGCATACAAACTACGTGGAATTTCACAAACTTGGACTTTCGGGTAAAAATATGATGACAAACAAGCAGTGGGAACTACAGACGCTCGACACCATACGAAACAATTTATATCATGATAAGGTAAATTCGTTACTCGTATTACCATGACACCACACGTATCAATTTACAACACGACAAAGTAAACAGCTTGCTAGTATTAACATGAAACAATACGACACAATTTACATCAAGATAAGGTAAACTGCTTGCTAGTATTATCATGAAACAATACGGAATAAGTTACATCAGGATAAGGTAAACTGCTTTATAGTATTATCACGAAACCATGCGAAACAATTTACATCATGATCAGGTAACCTGCTTACTAGTATGAACATGACACCATACGAAACAATTTACATCGTGATAATGTGACCTGCTTACGAGTAAGAACAGAGCACCATAAGAAACAATATACATCAAGATAAGGTGAATATCCTACTAGTAATATCATGACCGCACACGAAACAATTTACATCGTGATAATGTAACTTGCTTACTAGTATTATTAAATTATGACCGCACACGAAACAATTTACATCGTGATAATGTAACTTGCTTACTAGTATTAATAAATTGTGACAGCACACGAAACAATTTACATCATGATAATGTAACCTGCATACTAGAATTAATATAACACTACACGAAACAATTTACATCATGCCAGGGTTACCTTCTTACTAGTATTAACATGACACTACACGAAACAATTTACATCACGACAGGATAAACATCTTACTGGTATTAATATGACACCACATAAAACAATTTACATAATGATAATGTAACAAGCTTACTAGTATTAATATGACACCACAGGAAACAATTTACATAATAATAATGTAACCTGCTTACTAGGATTAATATAACACCACACGAAATAATTTACGTCATTATAAGGTAACCTATCTACTAGTATTATTATAACACCGCATGAAGCAATTTACATCATGATAAGGTAACCTGCTTAGTCGTAATAAAATGACGCCACACGAAACAATTTACATCATTAGAATGTAACCTGCTTACTAGTATTGACATGACGCCATACGAAACAATTTATACCATAATAATGTAACCTGTTTACTAATATTAACATGACACGACACGAAATAATTTACATCATGGCAAGGTAACCTATATAATAGTATTATTATGACACCACACGAAAGAATTTCTATCATGATAATGTAATCTTCTTTCTAGTTTTGATATTACGCCATACGAAACAATTTACATTATGATAATGTAAATCTGCTTACTAGTATTGACATAACACCATAAGGAACAGTTTACATCATGATAATGTAAACTGCTTACAAACATTGATATGGTCACCATACGGAACAATTTACATCATGATAATGTTATTTGATTACTAGGATTGACATAACACCATAAGGAACAGTTTACATCATGATAATGTAAACTGCTTACTAACATTATTATGACACCATACGGAACAATTTACATCATGATAATGTAATCTGCTTACAAGTTTTATCATGACACCACACGAAATAATAAACATCATGTTAATGTAACATGCTTAATAGTATTAATACGACAGCATATGAAACAATTTACATCATGATAATGTTACCTACTACTAGCAATAATATGACACCACACGAAACAATTTACATCAAGATAATGTAACCCACTAACTAGTAATACTAGGACACCACACGAAACAATTTACATCATGATAATCTAACATGCTTACTACTATTAACATGACACCACACGAAACAATTTACAACATAACAAGGTAACCTGATTATTAGTATTAACATGACACAATACGAAACAATTTACTTGATAACATAACCTGCTTACTACTAGTATTAACATGACACATCACGAAACAATTTACATCATGATAATGTATACTGCTTACTAGTATTAATATGACAAAACAAAAAAACATTTACATCATGATAAGGTAACCTGTTTACTATTATTAATATGACACCACACTACACAATTTTCATCATGATAATGTAACCTGCTTTCTAGTATTAACATGACACCACACGAAACAGTTTACATCATGATAGTGTAACCTGCTTACTAGCATTAATATGACACCAGACGAAACAATTTACATCATGATAATGTAACCTGCTTACTAGTATTAGTGTGACACCACACGAAACAAATTACTTCGTGATAATGTTACCTACTTACTAGTTATAATATGACACCACACGAAACAATTTACATCATGATAATGTGACATACTTACTAGTATTAACTTTCAACACAGGAAACAATTTACATCATGATTATGTATACTGCTTACTATTATTAATATGACACAACAAGAAACTATTTACATCATGATAAGGTAACCTGCTTACTAGTATTAATATGACACCACATGAAAGAAATTACATCGTGATAATGGATACTGCTTACTAATATTTATATGACACAACAAGAAACCATTTACATTATGAAATGGTAACCTGCTGACTAGAATTATTATGACACAACACGAAACAATTTACATCGTGATAATGTTACCTTCTTTCTAGTTATAATATGACACAACAAGAAACAATTTACATCATGATAATATAATCTGCTTACAAGTATTGACATAACACCACAAGGAAAATTTACATCATGATAATGTAACCTACTTACTAGTATTAATATGACAACATATGAAACAATTTACATCATGATAATGTAACCTGCATACTAGTATTAATATGACACCCACCATACGAAGCAATTTACATCATGATAATGTAACCTGCTTACTAGTGTTAATATGACAACACACGAAACAATTTATATCGGGATAATGCAACTTTCTTACTAGTATTAATATGACACAACAAGAAACTATTTACATCATGATAAGGTAACCTGCTTACCAGTATTAATATGGCACCACACGAAACAGTTTATATCGTGATAATGTAACCTGCTTTCTAGTAGTAATATGACACCATACGAAACAATTTACATCATGATAATGTAACCTGCTTACTAGTTTTAATATGACACCACTCGAAACAATTTATATCATGATAATGTTACCTTCTTTCTAGTATTAACATGACACCATACGCAACAATTTACATCATGATACTGCAACCTGCTTTCTAGTAGTAATATGACACCACTCGAACCAATTTACATCATGATAATGATACCTTCTTTCTAGTATTAACATGACACCACACGAAACAATTTATATCGTGATAATGTAACCTGCTTACTAGTAGTAATATGACACCAGACGAAACAACTTACATCATGATAATGCAACCTGCATTCTAGTAGTAATATGACACCACTCGAAACAATTTACATCATGATAATGTAACCTCCTTTCTAGTATTAACCTGACACCACACGAAACAGTTCATATAGTGATAATGTAACATGCTTTCTAGTAGTAACATGAAACCAGACGAAACAATTTATATCATGATAATGTAATCTGCTTACTAGTATTAACATGACGCCACACGATATAATTTACATCTAGATAATGTAATCTGCTTACTATTACTAATATGACACCACACAAAAAAATATACATCATGATAATGCAACCTGCCTACTAGTATTAATATGACACCACTCGAAACAATTTACATCATGATAATGTTACCTTCTTTCTAGTATTAACATGACACCACACGCAACAATTTACATCATGATAAGGTAACCTGCTTACTAGTATTAAAAGGACACCACACGAAACAATTTACATCATGATACTGCAACCTTCTTACTAGTATTACTATGACATCACACGCAACAATTTAAATCATGATAATGTAAACTGCATACTAGTATCAATATGACACCACACGAAATAATTTACATCATGATAATGTAACCTGCTTACTAGTATTAACATGACAACATACGAAACAATTTACATCATGATAATGTAACCTGCCCTGCTTACTAGTATTAATATGACACCACACGAAACAATTTAAATCATGATAATGTAAACTGCATACTAGTATTAATATAACACCATACGAAATAATGTACATCATGCTAATCATGCTAACGTAACCTGTTTACTAGTATTAACATGACACCACACAAAACAATTTACTTCAAGGCAAGGTAATGACTTCATTAATATTAGTATGACACCACAGTAAACATCTTACTAGCATTAATATGACACCACACGAATCAATTTACATCATGATAATGTAATCAACTTACACGTATAATTATGAAAAATACGAAACTATTTACATCATGATAATGTAATATGCTTACTAGCATTAGTATGACAACACACGAATCAATTTACATCATGATAATGTAATCTACTTACAAGTATAATTATGAAAAAATACGAAACTATTTACATCATGATAAGGTAACCTGCTTACTACTATTAACATGACACCACACGAAACAATTTACATCGTGATAATGTAACCTGCTTACTAGTATTAATATGACACCACAGGAAACAATTTACATCGTGATAATGTAACCTGCTTTCTAGTATTAATATGACACCACAGGAAAATATTTACATAGTGATAATGTAACCTACGTACTAGTTATAATATGACACACCAAGAAACAATTTACATCATGATAATGTAACCTGCTTACTAGTAATAATATGACACCACAGGAAACAATTTACATCGTGATAATGTTACCTTCTTTCTAGTTTAAATATGACACCACAGGAAACTATTTACATAGTGATAATGTAACCTACTTACTAGTTATAATATGACACACCAAGAAACAATTTACATCATGCCAAGGTAACCTGCTTACTACTATTAATATGACACCACACAAAACAATTTACATCGTGATAATGTAACCTGCTTACTAGTATTAATATGACACCACAGGTAACAATTTACATCGTGATAATGTTACCTTCTTTCTAGTATTAATATGACACCACAGGAAACTATTTACATAGTGATAATGTAACCTACTTACTAGTTATAATATGACACACAAAGAAACAATTTACATCATGATAATGTAACCTTCTTACTAGTAATAATATGACACCACTGGAAACAATTTACATCGTGATAATGTTACCTTCTTTTTAGATTTAATATGACACCACAGGAAACTATTTACATAGTGATAATGTAACCTGCTTACTAGTAATAATATAACACCATATGAAACAATATACATCGTGATAATGAAATCTGCTTACTGGTATTAATATGACACAACACGAAACAATTTACATCATGATAATGTAATTTGCATTACTAGTATTAACATAAAACCACAAGGAACAATTTACATCATGATAATGTAACCTGCTTACTAGTATTAATATGAAACCATACGGAACAATTTACATCATGATAATGTAATCTGCTTACAAGTTTTAAGATGACACCACACGAAATGATAAAAATCATGTTAATGTAACATGCTTAATAGTATTAATATGACACCAAACGATATAATTTACATCTAGATAATGTAATCTGCTTACTATTACTAATATGACACCACAAAAAACAATATACATCATGATAATGCAACCTCCCTACTAGTATTAATATGACACCACTCGAAACAATTTACATCATGATAATGTTACCTTCTTTCTAGTATTAACATGACACCACAGGCAACAATTTACATCATGATAATGCAACCTGCTTACTAGTATTAACATGACACCATACGAAACAATTTAAATCAAGATAATGTAACCTGCATACTAGTATTAATATAACACCCACAATACGAAACAATTTACATCATCATAATGTAATCTGCTTACAAGTTTTAACATGACACCACACGAAACAATTTACATCGTGATAATGTAACTTGCCTACTAATATTAATATGACACAAGAAGAAACAAAATATATCAACATAATGTAACCTCCTTACTAGTATTAATATGACACCAAAAGAAAAAATTTACATCATGATAATTTAACCTGCTTACTAGTATTAACATGACCCAGCAAGGAACACTTTACATCATGATAATGTAAAAGACATAATAGTACTAATATGACACCACACGAAACAATTTACATCGTGATAATGTTACTTGCCTACTAGTATTAATATGACACAAGAAGAAACAATATACATCAACATAATGTAACCTCCTTACTAGTATTAATATGACACCACAAGAAACAATTTGTATCATGATAAGGCAACCTGCTAACTAGTATTAACATGACACCACACGAAACAATTTATATCGTGATAATGTAACCTGCTTACTAGTAGTAATATGACACCAGACGAAACAATTTACATCATGATAATGCAACCTGCATTCTAGTAGTAATATGACACCACTCGAAACAATTTACATCATGATAATGTAACCTCCTTTCTAGTATTAACCTGACACCACACGAAACAGTTCATATAGTGATAATGTAACATGCTTTCTAGTAGTAACATGAAACCAGACGAAACAATTTATATCATGATAATGTAATCTGCTTACTAGTATTAACATGACGCCACACGATATAATTTACATCTAGATAATGTAATCTGCTTACTATTACTAATATGACACCACACAAAAAAATATACATCATGATAATGCAACCTGCCTACTAGTATTAATATGACACCACTCGAAACAATTTACATCATGATAATGTTACCTTCTTTCTAGTATTAACATGACACCACACGCAACAATTTACATCATGATAAGGTAACCTGCTTACTAGTATTAAAAGGACACCACACGAAACAATTTACATCATGATAATGCAACCTTCTTACTAGTATTACTATGACATCACACGCAACAATTTAAATCATGATAATGTAAACTGCATACTAGTATCAATATGACACCACACGAAATAATTTACATCATGATAATGTAACCTGCTTACTAGTATTAACATGACAACATACGAAACAATTTACATCATGATAATGTAACCTGCCCTGCTTACTAGTATTAATATGACACCACACGAAACAATTTAAATCATGATAATGTAAACTGCATACTAGTATTAATATAACACCATACGAAATAATGTACATCATGCTAATCATGCTAACGTAACCTGTTTACTAGTATTAACATGACACCACACAAAACAATTTACTTCAAGGCAAGGTAATGACTTCATTAATATTAGTATGACACCACAGTAAACATCTTACTAGCATTAATATGACACCACACGAATCAATTTACATCATGATAATGTAATCAACTTACACGTATAATTATGAAAAATACGAAACTATTTACATCATGATAATGTAATATGCTTACTAGCATTAGTATGACAACACACGAATCAATTTACATCATGATAATGTAATCTACTTACAAGTATAATTATGAAAAAATACGAAACTATTTACATCATGATAAGGTAACCTGCTTACTACTATTAACATGACACCACACGAAACAATTTACATCGTGATAATGTAACCTGCTTACTAGTATTAATATGACACCACAGGAAACAATTTACATCGTGATAATGTAACCTGCTTTCTAGTATTAATATGACACCACAGGAAAATATTTACATAGTGATAATGTAACCTACTTACTAGTTATAATATGACACACCAAGAAACAATTTACATCATGATAATGTAACCTGCTTACTAGTAATAATATGACACCACAGGAAACAATTTACATCGTGATAATGTTACCTTCTTTCTAGTTTAAATATGACACCACAGGAAACTATTTACATAGTGATAATGTAACCTACTTACTAGTTATAATATGACACACCAAGAAACAATTTACATCATGCCAAGGTAACCTGCTTACTACTATTAATATGACACCACACAAAACAATTTACATCGTGATAATGTAACCTGCTTACTAGTATTAATATGACACCACAGGTAACAATTTACATCGTGATAATGTTACCTTCTTTCTAGTATTAATATGACACCACAGGAAACTATTTACATAGTGATAATGTAACCTACTTACTAGTTATAATATGACACACAAAGAAACAATTTACATCATGATAATGTAACCTTCTTACTAGTAATAATATGACACCACTGGAAACAATTTACATCGTGATAATGTTACCTTCTTTCTAGATTTAATATGACACCACAGGAAACTATTTACATAGTGATAATGTAACCTGCTTACTAGTAATAATATAACACCATATGAAACAATATACATCGTGATAATGAAATCTGCTTACTGGTATTAATATGACACAACACGAAACAATTTACATCATGATAATGTAATTTGCATTACTAGTATTAACATAAAACCACAAGGAACAATTTACATCATGATAATGTAACCTGCTTACTAGTATTAATATGAAACCATACGGAACAATTTACATCATGATAATGTAATCTGCTTACAAGTTTTAAGATGACACCACACGAAATAATAAAAATCATGTTAATGTAACATGCTTAATAGTATTAATATGACACCACACGATATAATTTACATCTAGATAATGTAATCTGCTTACTATTACTAATATGACACCACAAAAAACAATATACATCATGATAATGCAACCTCCCTACTAGTATTAATATGACACCACTCGAAACAATTTACATCATGATAATGTTACCTTCTTTCTAGTATTAACATGACACCACAGGCAACAATTTACATCATGATAATGCAACCTGCTTACTAGTATAAACATGACACCATACGAAACAATTTAAATCAAGATAATGTCACCTGCATACTAGTATTAATATAACACCCACAATACGAAACAATTTACATCATCATAATGTAATCTGCTTACAAGTTTTAACATGACACCACACGAAACAATTTACATCGTGATAATGTAACTTGCCTACTAATATTAATATGACACAAGAAGAAACAAAATATATCAACATAATGTAACCTCCTTACTAGTATTAATATGACACCACAAGAAAAAATTTACATCATGATAATTTAACCTGCTTACTAGTATTAACATGACCCAGCAAGGAACACTTTACATCATGATAATGTAAAAGACATAATAGTACTAATATGACACCACACGAAACAATTTACATCGTGATAATGTTACTTGCCTACTAGTATTAATATGACACAAGAAGAAACAATATACATCAACATTATGTAACCTCCTTACTAGTATTAATATGACACCACAAGAAACAATTTGTATCATGATAAGGCAACCTGCTAACTAGTATTAATATGACACCATACTGAACAATTTACATCATGATAATGTAATCTGCTTACTGGTATTAATCTGACACAACAAGATACAATTTACATCATGATAATGTAACCTGCTTACTAGTGTTAACATGACACCACACGAAACAATTTACACCATGATAATGTAACCTGCATACTAGTATTAATATGACACCCACCATAAGAAACAATTTACGTCATTATAATGTAACCTTCTTACTAGTATTAACATGACACCATACGAAACAATTTAAATCAAGATAATGTAACCTGCATACTAGTATTAATATGACACCCACCATACGAAACAATTTGCATCATGATAATGTAACCTGCTTACTAGTATTATTATGAAACCATACGGAACAATTTACATCATGATAGTGTAATCTGCTTACAAGTTTTAACATGACACCACACGAAACAATTTACATCGTGATAATGTAACTTGCCTAATAGTATTAGTATGACACAAGAAGAAACAATATATATCAACATAATGTAACCTCCTTACTAGTATTAATATGACACCACAAGAACAAATTTACATTATGATAATTTAACCTGCTTACTAATATTAATATGACCCAACAAGGAACAATTTACATCATGATAATGTAACAGACTTAATAGTACTAATATGACACCACACGAAACAATTTACATCGTGATAATGTAACTTGCCTACTCGTATTAATATGACACAAGAAGAAACAATATACATCAACATAATGTAACCTCCTTACTAGTATTAATATGACACCACAGGAAACAATTTACATCATGATAAGGCAACCTGCTTACTAGTATTAATATGACACCATACTGAACAATTTACATCATGATAATGTAATCTGCTTACTGGTATTAATCTGACACAACAAGAAACAATTTACATCATGATAATGTAACCTGCTTACTAGTGTTAACATGACACCACACGAAACAATTTACACCATGATAATGTAACCTGCATACTAGTATAATTATGACATCCACCACAGAAACAATTTACGTCATTATAATGTAACCTGCTTACTAGTATTAATATGACAACATACAAAACAATTTACATCATGATAATTTAAACTGCAAACTAGTATTAATATGACACCCACCATACGAAACAATTTACATCATGATAAGGTTACCTGCTTACAATGATACTAAACAAAACAATTTACATCAAAGTACGGTAAATATCTGACTGATAATATGTATTAATATGACACCACACGAAACAATTTACATCATGATAATGTAACCTGCTTACATCTATTGACATGACACCACACGAAACAATTTACATCATGATAATGTAACCTGATAACTAGTATTGACATGACACCACACGAAACAATTTACATCATGATAATGTAACTTGCCTACTCGTATTAATATGACACAAGAAGAAACAATATACATCAACATAATGTAACCTCCTTACTAGTATTAATATGACACCACAGGAAACAATTAACATCATGATAAGGCAACCTGCTTACTAGTATTAATATGACACCATACTGAACAATTTACATCATGATAATGTAATCTGCTTACTGGTATTAATCTGACACAACAAGAAACAATTTACATCATGATAATGTAACCTGCTTACTAGTGTTAACATGACACCACACGAAACAATTTACACCATGATAATGTAACCTGCATACTAGTATAATTATGACATCCACCACAGAAACAATTTACGTCATTATAATGTAACCTGCTTACTAGTATTAATATGACAACATACAAAACAATTTACATCATGATAATTTAAACTGCAAACTAGTATTAATATGACACCCACCATACGAAACAATTTACATCATGATAAGGTTACCTGCTTACAATGATACTAAACAAAACAATTTACATCAAAGTACGGTAAATATCTGACTGATAATATGTATTAATATGACACCACACGAAACAATTTACATCATGATAATGTAACCTGCTTACATCTATTGACATGACACCACACGAAACAATTTACATCATGATAATGTAACCTGCTTACTAGTATTGACATGACACCACACGAAACAATTTACATCATGATAATGTAACCTGCTTACTAGTATTAACATGACACCACACGAAACAATTTACATCATGATACGGTAAATATCTGACTAGTATTAATATGACACCAAACGAAACAATTTACATCATGATACTGTAACATGCTTACTAGTATTAATATGACACCACACAAAACAATTTACATCAAGGTAAGGTAATCACTTTATTAATATTAGTATGACACCATAGGCAACAATTTACATCAAGATACGGTGATCATCTTACTAGCATTAATATGACACCACACGAATCAATTTACATCAAGGTAAGGTAATCACTTTATTAATATTAGTATGACACAACAGGCAACAATTTACATCAAGATACGGTGATCATCTTACTAGAGTTAATATGACACCACACGAATCAATTTACATCATGATAATGTAACCTACTTACAAGTATAATTATGAAAAAATACGAAACTATATACATCATGATAATGTAACCTGATTACTAGTATTAATATGACACCACACGAAACAATTTATATCGTGATAATGTAACCTGCTTACTAGCATTAATATGACATCACACGAATCAATTTACATCATGATAATGTAACATGCTTACTATTATTAACATGACACCACACGAAACAATTTACATCGTGATAATGTAACCTGCTTACTAGTATTAATATGACAACACACGAAACAATTTACATCGTGATAATGTAACCTGCTTACTACCATTAATATGACACCACACGAATCAATTCACATCATGATAATGTAACCTACTTAAAAGTATAATTATGAACAAATACGAAACTGTATACATCATGAAAAGGTAACATGTTTACTACTATTAACATGACACCACACGAAACAATTTACATCGTGATAATGTAACCTGCTTACTAGTATTAATATGACACCACACGAAACAATTTACATCGTGATAATGTTACCTTCTTTCTAGTATTAATATGACACCACACGAAACTATTTACATAGTGATAATGTAACCTACTTACTAGTTATAATATGACACAACAAAAACAATTCACATCATGATAATGTAACATGCTTACTTCTATTAACATGACACCACACGAAACAATTTACATCGTCATAATGTAACCTGCTTACTAGTATTAATATGACACCACACGAAACAATTTACATCGTGATAATGTTACCTTCTTTCTAGTATTAATATGACACCACACGAAACTATTTACATAGTGATAATGTAACCTACTTACTAGTTATAATATGACACAACAAAAAACAATTTACATCATGACAAGGTAACCTACTTACTAGTATTAATATGAAACCATACGGAACAATTTACATCATGATAATGTATCCTGCTTACTAGTGTTAATATGACACCATACGAAACAATGTACATCGTGATAATGTATACTGCTTACTAGTATTAATATGACACCATACGAAACAATTTACATCATGATAATGTATCCTGCTTACTAGTTATATTATGACACAACAAAAAACAATTTACATCATGGCAAGGTAACCTACTTACTAGTATTAATATGACACCATACGGAACAATTTACATCATGATAATGTATCCTGCTTACTAGTATTAATATGACACCATACGGAACAATTTACATCATGATAATGTATCCTGCTTACTAGTATTAATATGACACCTTACGAAACAATTTAAATCGTGATAATGTATACTGTTTACTAGTATTAGTATGACACAATAAGAAACAATTTACATCGTGATAATTTTACCATGTTTTTAGTTATAATATGACACAACAAGAAACAATTTACATCATGATAATGTAATCTGCTTACTGGTATTAATCTGACACAACACGAAACAATTTACATCATGATAATGTAATCTGTTTACTAGTATTAATATGACCAAAGAAGGAACAATTTACATCATGATAATACAACCTGCTTTCTAGTATTAATATGACGCTATAACGAACAATTTACATCATGATAATGTAACAGACTTAATAGTACTAATATGACACCACACGAAACAATAACATCGTGATAATGTAATCTGTTTACTAGTATTAATATGACCCAAGAAGGAACAATTTACATCATGATAAGGCAACCTGCTTACTAGTATTAATATGACACCACACGAAACAATTTACATCGTGATAATGTTACCTTCTTTCTAGTATTAATATGACACCACACGAAACTATTTACATAGTGATAATGTAACCTACTTACTAGTTATAATATGACACAACAAAAAACAATTTACATCATGACAAGGTAACCTACTTACTAGTATTAATATGACACCATACGGAACAATTTACATCATGATAATGTATCCTGCTTACTAGTATTAATATGACACCATACGAAACAATTTACATCATGATAATGTATCCTGCTTACTAGTGTTAATATGACACCATACGAAACAATGTACATCGTGATAATGTATACTGCTTACTAGTATTAATATGACACCATACGGAACAATTTACATCATGATAATGTATCCTGCTTACTAGTGTTAATATGACACCATACGGAACAATTTACATCATGATAATGTATTCTGCTTACTAGTGTTAATATGACACCATACGAAACTATTTACATAGTGATAATGTAACCTACTCACTAGTTATAATATGACACAACAAAAAACAATTTACATCATGACAAGGTAACCTACTTACTAGTATTAATATGACACCATACGGAACAATTTACATCATGATAATGTATCCTGCTTACTAGTATTAATATGACACCTTACGAAACAATTTACATCGTGATAATGTATACTGCTTACTAGTATTAGTATGACACAACAAGAAACAATTTACATCATGACAAGGTAACCTACTTACTAGTGTTAATATGACACCATACGAAACAATGTACATCGTGATAATGTATACTGCTTACTAGTGTTAATATGACACCATACGAAACAATGTACATCGTGATAATGTATTCTGCTTACTAGTATTAATATGACACCACACGAAACTATTTACATAGTGATAATGTAACCTACTAACTAGTTATAATATGACACAACAAAAAACAATTTACATCATTACAAGGTAACCTACTTACTAGTATGAATATGAAACCATACGGAACAATTTACATCATGATAATGTATCCTGCTTACTAGTATTAATATGACACCATACGAAACAATGTACATCGTGATAATGTATTCTGCTTACTAGTATTAATATGACACCATACGAAACAATTTACATAATGATAATGTATCCTGCTTACTAGTATTAATATGACACCATACGAAACAATTTACATCATGATAATGTATCCTGCTTACTAGTATGAATATGACACCATACGGAACAATGTACATCGTGATAATGTATTCTGCTTACTAGTATTAATATGACACCATACGAAACAATTTACATCATGATAATGTATCCTGCTTACTAGTATTAATATGACACCATACGAAACAATTTACATCATGATAATGTATCCTGCTTACTAGTATGAATATGAAACCATACGGAACAATTTACATCATGATAATGTATCCTGCTTACTAGTATTAATATGACACCTTACGAAACAATTTACATCGTGATAATGTATACTGCTTACTAGTATTAGTATGACACAACAAGAAACAATTTAAATCGTGATAATTTTACCATATTTGTAGTTATAATATGACACAACAAGAAACAATTTACATCATGATAATGTAATCTGCTTACTGGTATTAATCTGATACAACACGAAACAATTTACATCATGATAATTTTATCTGTTTACTAGTATTAATATGACCCAAGAAGGAACAATTTACATCATGATAAGGCAACCTGCTTTCTAGTATTAATATGACGCTATAACGAACAAGTTACATCATGATAATGTAACAGACTTAATAGTACTAATATGACACCACACGAAACAATTTACATCATGATAATGTAATCTGCTTACTGATATTAATCTGACACAACAAGAAACAATTTACATCATGATAATGTAACCTGCTTACTAGTATTAACATGACACCACACGAAACAATTTACATCATGATAATGTAATCTGCTGACTAGTATTAACATAACACCATAAAGGAACAATTTACATCATGATAATGTAACCTGCATTTCTAGTATTATTATGAAACCATACGGAACAATTTACATCATGATAATGTAATCTGCTTAAAAGTTTTAACATGACACCACACGAAATATTAAAAATCATGTTAATGTAACATGCTTAATAGTATTAATATCACACCACACGAAACAATTTACATCGGGATAATCAGGTGGGAAGGAGAGTGGTTATTTAGCTCCGCCGTCCACTTATCATAGCAACACATGACAACGGAAAGTAGTACGTCATTTTCCGTAAACGTCAAAAAAAAGTGAAACGGCCGCCATTTACTTTTTTTTAAACGCATAATCTGGAAGATTGTAACAAGTTTACTTGAATAAAATGTCAGTTCCCCTTTAAGTTTCGTCATCTTCAGCTGTATTGACTTTTAGAAGCTTTACTGCGCGAGAAATTGCGAGATTCACCCATTTAAAATTTCGAAGCGAGGGGAAATAACTCGTAAGAGATGCCATTGTTAAAATGCGTTTAAAAATGGTAACACTTTTGTTCTTTCCTAATGAAATATAAGGAGATACTAAAAATATGTTGTTTATGCTCAAACAGTACATGACGTGTACTACATGTTACGAACATCATGGTATTTACACGCTAAAATTTTCGACTCTGCACTGTCGGTCAAAAAATATAACGAGTGTCAGTCATTGAACGTCTATGAGTACAGGTGCGTATTCGGTATTCGGTGAAGGGGCTCACACTAAAGTCTGAAAAGTAGTCTGTAGCCTATATTTAAAAAGGTTGACCGCTGTTCAACTTCTCGTTGTGCATTTTGATGGCCAATCTGAAATTATGGAACTCAACTGGCCAACCGCTGGTGTGTTAATGTTTTTTTATTTATTTTTTATTGGCGAGCATCACCATATTATGCAGCACATTTAACATCAAAATACTAATCATTTAACGTCAAACTAGTATAGACATGGAAATATCAGTTTCCAGACTGTAATTAGTGGGAAGTGGTCACTAAGTCGACCTTGAACTAGAAGTGTGTTCCATCATCCATGAACACTTGCTTCGCCTGCTGACAGTGCTGTTTGCTTATTTCCAAGGTTAGGTTGCAGGTTAGGCTGATAAATAGGTCATAACTCTTCTAAAATGAAAGTCAGAGGTATTGCACATGTGTAACAACTTTCATTGAGATGAAGATGTGTGTAAATTTTTATGAACATTACTTCATACTGACAACAAAAAAATCAATGTCATATATGGCCTAAAATGTGTTAAAATGATGTAAAACACCAAACGTTTTTTTGAATGTGAGCAGTATGACATTGTATATAAACATTTGGTGTTTTTTAACAGCTTTACACATTATATAGTCTCTGTGAGGTATAATTATGTTCATTTTGGTTCTTTAAAAAAATAACGTCTGCTCAGCCCTCGGGATTGAAGTCAACATCATGATCACCATCATGATCAGGCGAACACGCGGGATTCGCAGTAAGAAAAATTAACCGCATTTCTGATTTGGCCTAATTAAATTAATATATTTCCTGGAGTTTAGAATCTTGCGATCACAGTAGTCAATTTTTTGGTTAAATCCACGTCTTTCAGGGTTGCATTGGTATTTGAAGAACGAAGGTCATCTGGAAACCAGATGATGTGTCTCTGAAATGAACAAAACAAGTTGTTAAGAAGGATGGTGGTGCAAAATATAGAAGCCATATGATATATGCATGGAATTTCATATGAATCGCCAGAGTGTCCTGTTATTTTTAAAGGGAATTTAACTTGGGCTGTCGTATATTCCGTATTTCCTCTAACAGTACCTCCCGGGCGCTATGGAAAGTGCGAAGTGGGGGGGGGGGGGGCCCTATTATTATGATACAAATTTTCAAAATATTTTACCTCCTTTCCCGACTGTTTCCTTATAGAATTACTGTATGGAGATCCTTTACTGCTACACCGGTATGGACTAAACCTAAACCTGACAATGTACTGAGTATATTACTGTCATCATTCTGCATCTATATGATACACATTTCCATCAAACTTGACGATAACAAAACGGGTTGGTTGCGTATGAATTAAATAATAATAAAAGATAAACTAAATAGTAAATTGAAAGGAACGAGATAAATAAAAGCGGTATTGATGATGATAGCGCTTTAAGGTTTATGTCATAGACCATACTGGTGTCGAAGGTAAAAAACTCCCGAATCAAATCCATTAGCGGTGAAAACAGTGTGTGTTTTTAGGAACTTTTAATGTAATCACATCCATTAGCAGTAAAAACAGTGTGTGTTTTTCAGGAACTTTAAATTTTTGAAGACGGTAAGGTTTCTTAAAACAGGTGAGGACGCTTCTATTAGGGAAGGCGCTTCTAATGGAGGAAATACGGTATTAATAAATATATCGGTAAATTGACATCACAGAGAAATGTGAACGTTTTACCATCAACTTGTATGGGTTTTGTGTGATAAATAGAATCTCACAACATCATCTATTATTTTTTAAACTCTTCAGCAAACATTATTTGCAAACATTATTTGATGCTCTCCAAGCCGCGCATTGTATATTTTTGCCAACTTATTTAATAAATCCGCACTCGATCATGGAAGATCAGCTAAATTATAATCGCCGAGAAATAAATATTTAATCATTATTCTCCCATCACTGCTAAAATAAACAAAATATTTTGAAGTACCGGTATATAATTTTTTAATGTTATACATATAAGCTCTCGGAAGATATTGGCCTCTCAGGGCAATACAGGATGAAATATGGATTGAATGTTGTTTAACGGCTCATCAGCACAGTAGAGGCTATTTAGAGCCACCCCAGAGAGAGGAGAAGGATACATAGGAATCCGGGAACCATGCCCTACTCTTATTATCGAATAAATTCCTATTGTTCCTTAACGTGCTCTGAGGATAGACCCGATACACGGGACCGCCCGGTTTACGTCCCCATCCGAAGGACGAGGCTAAGGGAAAGTGTCTTTCCCAAAAACACATCGACGGAAAGGATGAGATATGAAATGCCTGTATATTATTCTCTATAATTATAGTATAACTGTATAATTTATATATTATTACTAATTGCTGATATTATTGCACCAATAATAATTATTTAAACCAGTATGGTAGAATAACGAAGACAAATAACACATCTAAATTTTATTTAATTATAAGCAAGCAGTTTTAAAGTGAAATTGATACTGGACTAAAACTGTAATACTAATGTTCGACAAAATCTTCAAGATTGCCATAATTATGTCCCTTTAAAGTGTCCTATTATTTGTAATTCAACTGGGGCGGTCTTTAATAATATCGCTGTAAACTGACAACATCACAGAGAAACTTCATGTTGTATCCTCGTGTATCCATTGTTTTATGTGATAGAATTTATTTCACAATATCTCAACAAAAAACAACAAAACAGTAAAGTATCCAATGAGCTGGGTCAATTATACTTATTATAATTATACTTATTATCTTATAGTTAGGCAAAAAAAATTGTGTTTTTGTAACCTGACCCGACTCCCTTATCACTCCTCTTTGTAACTATCCCGCCAAATAACTACAACATTACACTAGAAAATCATTTATCGTAACTCTATCCAGGTGTCCAAGTCATATAACAATGTATATGTGCCGATTAAAAGTATAGGTTTATTAATAGGTTCTTAGAATACCCGTGATTGAATATCCGTAAAATGATGGTAACTCTTAATTCGACACTCCAGTTTTGAGGTTTGGTCCGGCTGGTTAAAGCCGTTTATACTGTGTATACTTTGTCATCAGTAGGTTTAGAAACAGTGCACATAATGTTTATAAAATTTGACAGTTGTTGGCGGGATACTTTAATGCGACTTTAATGAGAATAATAAAAAAAATCTGTACAAATCGGGTTCTGCCACTCAAATAAATATAATCTTTCTCAAGCTTATCAAGCTTATTAAAATCTTCATTTATAAAAACCACGTTAAAGAACCATAGAAATGTATTCCCGAATTTGGGGCGGCTCCAAATGTTAACATTTGCTAATAAGATAGATCAAGTAGCTTTAGGTACATTTTTTGAATTCCACTCTCTGGGGTGGCTCGAAATATTGCCATATTATTAGCTTAATTAACCTATATCACATGGGTCAAATATATTAAAAGTGTATAGCTTTAGCTTACCCAGGGCTAGGCTCAGTCTCAGAGCTGGAACTTAGAGATGCCATTTGACAGAAGGTGGCAACATCTGCAAAGATCCCTGAAAGAAAAATCAATTGTTGTTTTTATACATTTACCTTAGATGTGTTAATCCGTTACAGTACTGCTGTACTATATGCAAACTGGGGGGGGGGGGGGGGGGGGGGGCACCGATTCTGTGGGGGGGGGGGGGGCACCGATTCTGTGGGTGGGGTGAGGCCCAAGGGTGTGGTGGGTAATGGGGAGGTGACAACGGTGCATTTCTGCTCTGCGGTCATAGAGGGTGTTTGGGGAAGGGAAGGGGGTGCAAGGGCACCGATTCTGTGGGTGGGGAGGGGGTGGTGGTGCAAGGGCACCGATTCTGTGGGTGGGGAGGAGCCCAGGGGTGTGGTGGGTGAAGGGGAGGTGGCAACGGTGCATTTCTGCTCTGCGGTCATAGAGGGTGTTTGGGGACAAGGCCATTTATTTTTGGGGAACAATGGAACATTGTCTGTTATTGGTAATATTTTTGGGGAACAAGGGAACATAATACAAATAAATGGAAAAATATTTTTGAAGAACAAAGCAAACTATTTTTGGGGAACATTGGGTCATATAGACCCCACTGGGAGGGTCTCGTCATAGAAATAATACATCAGTGCTATATTATTATTAAATTTTAACGGAGACAGTTACACTTAACATGAACATGCACGAAATAAAACACATTTATGGGTCAGTACCGAGTACTGTGCATACCTTTCATCCTTGTTTTTCTTCATGTCTAATCACCAAAGTTGTCGTTGTCCCTAATTGAGGCGAACGTGACTCATGTGGTCTACATGACATGACCTTGACTCGGGATTGAGTACTCAAGTTGACAGTATTTTATTTGTTCCATCATTCAACCATGACAATAGTTAACACATTAATAGGTCCGTCTTTTTGCTCATTAAATCCTGAAATTGTGAAGTATTCACTTGCAATTATCCACAGTTTATTCAACCGTAAATCAACACAACACGACTTGGCCTGCAGTATAGTTGCGATTTTTAATAAGCGCCTAGAGCGGCTGATTTTTACCGTAAACATGCTAAAGGAAAGGCAGAAAAGGTGTTTAAAGGTTGACTTACTGACATTTTATCCGGGGCAGGAAATAACTATGTCCGGGAGTAGAAAATATTCATGTTTTACGTTTCTGTTATTGATTTTCAGTTTTGCTTATTTAGCTTGTAGCCGCCATTTTGAATAATGCGTGTTTTGAGTGACAAAAAAGGGTGACCATCTTTCAAAACGGTCTCAAAAAATGGGTAGTCATGAATTTTGCCGAAATTTTCAGGAAAGGTAGTAGAGGTACTGATCTATCATTCCTGTTAATTTAAGCCAAATTGGTGACTACACATTTATTGTGACCGTTTTGAGAAATCGGCTATTTTGCAGTTTCAAAAAACTCAAAATTTCCGATCTTCACATTTTTTTACAACGATTTAGGCTATGCAACATATGCCAACAGTAGTCAAAACGAATTCTATGGGGATGTTTAACGTATAAACTGACTTTATTCATTGTCTGTGTTGTTTTTGCATTCAGCATTGGCTTAAGCTAACGTTTTTTAAAAGACAACTGCAATTTCCGCGTAATTGCACGTGAGTGCAAATTGGGACTACTTCGTGTCAAAACACTTGAAATTCAAAAGTGAGTTATGCGGTGTGCGCGTGAAAAGCTTCAGCTGCTGCTGCACTGAATGTAACAGACTTAATAGTACTAGTATGACACCACACGAAACAATTTACATCATGATAATGTAACCTGCTTTCTAGTAGAAATATGACACCAAACGAAACCATTAACATCTTGATAATGTAACCTGCTTACTAGTATTAACATGACACCACACGAAATAAATTACATCAAGATAAAGTAATCGGCTTACTAATATGACACCACACGAAACAATTTACATCTAGATAATGTAACATTCTTTACAGTATTAACATGACACCACACGAAACAATTTACATCATGATAATGCAACCTGCTTTCTAGTATTCATATTACACCACACGAAACAATTTACATCTAGATAATGTAACATTCTTTACAGTATTAACATGACACCACACGAAACAATTTACATCTAGATAAGGTAACCTCTATACTTGTAATAATATGATACCAAACAAAACAATTTACATCATGATACTGTAAATATTTGATTAGTATTAATATGACACCACACGAAACAATTTACATCATGATACTGTAACATGCTTAATAATATTAATATGACACCACACGAAACAATTTACATCAAAATACGGTAAACATCTTTCTAGTATTTATATGTCATCATAGGAAAGAATTTACATCATGCTCA
>JAWPHD010021081.1:0-29412 GCA_037043455.1 Cyrtodaria siliqua | reverse complement strand
TTTAAATTTGTATTTAATTATATGCAAGTAGGGTAAAGTCAAAACTATACTGGATAAATAAATCGAGATGTTTGATAAACACATCAAAATTGCCGTGTGTCCCTTTAAACTCCTATCTATCATTATAATATGTTTGCAACAGTGTTCTTCTCAGTAAATCTGATATAAAGTAATTGCGTATTTGTTTTTATATGATTATTTTGTTCATGTTCTCACTATCTTCACATTTTCGAGTAACTGTTTAGCCTATAAACAGGTTTATAACAAGTTGCAATGTAAGCAAATGTAAATAATAATACTATTTCTGCAATTATACAATTATAATATTTCTACAATGGGTCAGTCCGATTTAATTGTTAATAAAACAGTTTGGTCTGGCAAACTAGACGACTCGTTTAGTTTTGTTGAATATCCTATGACGCTTTAATATATATTTCTTTATTAAAGTCTCATCATGGTTTACAATAAATACAAACATAAATAAAACATCGTAAGCATGCCATTCTAATTAGAATTATAAGAGACTATAGTTATAAAATCATCAACACATTTTAAAAGTAGCTAATAACATCAAACTCTAATACAATCGTGTTTTGTGATGGAAGTACACGTTATTTAAATTATATGTACAACTGTTGGCAATATAATCCTCATTTACTTGCAACCTTCTTTTTGCTTCTATCGAATGATATAACTATATAACTTAATCAAATATATGAGGTTATGCAGCAGATTTGTTTTTAAATTATTAACGTTTATGAAAATGGCATATTATGGTAAAGTATACATATAAATGTACAACTCTACGAGTTTTTATACGACCTGTTTTACTTCAATTGAATGATATAACTTGATATGTAAGTATATGAGGGTATGTAGACTAAGGTACATAGTATGCATGTACATAGAGTACGGTGACATATAAAGTGTACGGGACAATTGTATTTATTAAAGGGAATGTAGCGACACAGCCAAAAATGCTCTTTTATTAAGAGTTCTGAAAAACTTGCAAAAAGGTGAAATAATTATCAAAATCGGATGATAAACAAAAGAGATATGACCATCTGAAGGTACTAAAATGGATATGGGAGCCGCCATTTTGAAAACTATGACGTCATAGTTGCATATGACCATATATGGAATATTGATAAATATCATTTAAACAAAGCAAATCACTGCAAATGAATGCAAACTCCTTAACTGGGCATATAAAGCATTATTGACATTAGTTATACATATTCTTCATACAGTTACTTTAATGTTTTCCCCAATAAATGAGTATTTTTTTTTATATTTATCAATATTCCATATATGGTCATTTAGAACTGTGATGTCATAGCTCTAAAAAGGGCGGCTTCCATATCCATTTCAACAGAACCTTCAAACGATCATATCTTCTTTGTTTATCATTCGCTTTTGATAATTCTTCCATCATTTTCCAAGTTTTTCAGAACTCTTAATATTAAAGATTGTTTGGCTGTGTCGCTACATTCCCATTAACACATATATAGAGTATGGAGATATAATATGTACGTATATAGGGGTATGGCGACATAATAATAGAGAGCACTTGGACATACTATGAAAGTATATAGAGGATCTGGGGTTATAATATGAAAGAATAAATATGTACGTATTATTATATAGAGGGTATATAGAGGATATACATAGGGACATAATATTTAAAGATATAGAGGTGACCATGTGACATAATATGTAAGGATATAGAGGGTATGGGGAAATATTATGTAATGATATAGAGGGTCTGGGGATATAATATGTACGTATTATTATATAGAGGGTATATAGAGGATATACATATGGACATACTATTTAAAGATGTAGAGATGTCATAATATGTAAGGATATAGAGGGTATGGGGGTATATTACCGTATTTCAGGATATAGAGTGTATGGGGGCATAATATGTAGGGATATATAGGGTACGGGGACATACACTGTAAAGATATAAAGGGTATGTAAGGATATAGAGGGTACAGGGAAATACAATGAAAGGATATCTAGGCTGCGGGGACATAATATGTCAGTATATATTCCTTTCCGATTATTTAATAACATAAGGTCGTAAGTGCAACTGTTCAGATTACTAAGTAAAAGTTACATTGTTGGAATTCTACGTATTCTATTTTATGAGAAAGAAAAAAATACAACGTATGTCATTTGAGATTGTTCCGAGAATTCATACAATTGATATTGTCAGGCAGATTTTTTCACTTCCCCGAAATCTATGATTTTCACTTCCGACGTTATAATTATTGACCATCGACACTCATTCGTGTTTGTATAATTATGGTTTGTATTTTGTATCAATTTTAGAATGATAACGACCCAACCATCCTTGGGAAATGGCGAATACAGACACACAGTGGCAACATTGCCGATATGGTACAGCGCATCCACTGGGCAGAGACCAATCATGTTGGTTACAAGAAACTGCTTGCAAAGGTAAACACGTGCACTTAATCTTGAATGTTAAAGGGACAAACGGCAATCTTGATTTTTTAAAAATGCTCGGCGTCCCGTTAGTTTTCTTGCATTTGTTCAATCAATAATTTTGATTATAAGGATAGTATAAAGGAAATTGTTTTTGCATATTACCTTTGCTGATAATTATATAAAGCCCTGATATTACTAAAAAATAAATATATAAAAACTCAATGTTTTATTTAATTATATGCAAGCGTAATTCGTATTTGTATATTGAGCTTTACTAAATTGATAATGTAATAAATACGCCATCATTAATATCCTGTGCTGATAATTGAACGTCATATAAATATTAATGCTGAATATATTAATGCGTACCGATCAAATCTATTGAAAAGACAAGAAACTCCTTCCTTAATTGTGATTGGCTGATTGAAAGACGAGGGTGTAACGGATCGCGTGTAACACAGTATGATTGGTTAACATGTATCAGAATTCCAATTCCGGTCTGGATTAGTGGTCAGTAACGGTCAACGTGACGGACACTTACGGCTCGGTGACACCTAACACCTTTAAAAAACATAACATATGCGCTCATTAAATAAATAACAGTTTGTGACGTTTGTTAGTGCAAGATACACGCAGTCCTATATCAATTGATAGCAATTACTTAACATATAATTGTGAATAAATGTGAATACGTAAATTTCCCGATATAATGTTAAATCACGTTTCATTTTAAGATAATGTTTAATTCGCCTTTGTATGAAACTATTGTACATTACGAATACTATTACACGAGTAATTAGAATTAAGCTCGACGTCTAGGCTATTTTCTGTTGCTAAATCATAAATATTAAAGAGACTGAAGGCGATATTTTTGATAATTGGTGCAAATACAAATACAAAAAAAAACACCCAGAATTCTTCATTCTGACAATGGTCGTGAGTTCGTAAACAAGGTGATTAGGGAATTAGTCAAGGACTGGGGAGGAGAACATGATGTTCTATTTGTTAATGGTCGACCGCGACATAGTCAGTCACAAGGCTTAGTTGAACAAGGTAATGCTACAATAGAGAGACACATCGCTAACAAGCGAGCAACTCTTGGACTTACAGGTGATTCCAGTTATCCGTGGGCAAGCTGGCTGCCTAAGATTCAGTATAATATGAACACCGAGGTCGCCGAAGGTATAAAGAAGATGCCATACGAAGTTGTGTTCGGTCAACCACCAAGATCAACAATATTTCCAGACGCAAGAGTCGACGGCTGTGTAGTCAATGAGGAAGACCTGAACTTCAGTCTGAATCCGGATAGTGATAATAGTGCACAGGGGGAAAGAAAGTCAGAGACTACAGAAATAGACCATACCTGTCGTGAGCCTGAACCTGAGCCGGAGATAGAGCCTCAGCGTACTGAAATGATACAGAGACCAACACCACAACCACGAAAAAGAAAACTGAATTCCACTGTGCCACCTGTACACGCAACACCTGATCAAAAAACAGAACAACCGACTGTACTTGAAACATCAGATAGTGTCACAAGTGAGGTGTCTGAACGTGACGTGGTTCTTTTCGACGTTCCTGAGGTGTTAATTAAACACCAAGATGTAAATGAACATTCTGAGATAGCGCATATGGCTGAATCTGAAAGCACAGGCACTGAACTCGAACAATTAATTAGCGCATCTCGCGACGTAACTGATGAGAATATAGCTGATAATGAAATCGAAAATGTAGCTAGTACACTTCCCGACGTAACTCATGAGAATGTATCAAAACACGCAAAAATAAGACAAGAAACCGAAGAAAATTACAGAAAGAACGCTGAGAGCATGAAACTAAAATACTCCAAGCGACAACGTGTAACATTTAATATTTTCAGTGTTGGTGATACGGTAACAGTTAAAGTGCCAAAGATAGACAGGTCATCTACAGATAAGCCACGACTACGAGCGAAGATCTTGGAGGTCAGAGGCGATATTTACAAGATACAGTCAGAACACGGAGTATTGCAGAATTGGTATAGAGCAAGCGATTTAATGTCATTTGAGCAAACTTACGACTTTCAATGCACAAATATTAAACTGATCAGCCTCCGAGAGGCATCCAGGATTGAAAATCAGAACAAAATTACAAGAAAAAAATGTATGTGCAAGGGACGATGTTTGAAGAGTTGCTTCTGTGTGAAAAACAGCATGACATGTTCCAGTCACTGCCACCCATCTAAGACGTGCTGCAACATAGAAGGCGATACTCTTCATATACAAAAAGAGGACAGAAAGCAGTTGAACGACGGAATGGTTTTGACTGATAAACATATTTGGGCAGCACAACATATGCTGAAAAAACAGTTCCCGGAGATAAGTGGGTTGAAAGACACTGTAACGGTGGGGTCAGTTGAAGGAACAAATACACCGTATGTTCAAATAATTCACGTGAACGACAACCACTGGCTTACACTGGCGTCGACCAACATAAAAGGACCAGTGGAATTGTATGACTCGAAGACAAAGGGAAACATAAGCACACAGTTTGCAGTCACTATCAGAAAATATCACGGAAAAAACGTTGAAATAAATATAATGAATGTTCAGCAGCAGGAAGGAATAACCGATTGTGGACTTTTCGCAATTGCAAACGCGACTTCCATATCTTTTGGAGACGATCCAACTTCAATAGTATACAGTCAGGATTTGATGAGAGATCATTTCCTTGCATGCGTGGATGAAAAGAAAATGACACCATTTCCACACACGATTAGTAGATGCAGAAAGAGGGTGAAGTTTACTAAAACAAACTAGGGAAACAATATGTTCAGTTCTAAAGACGAACTGTATTATTCACATTGACTAACGACATCGAAGAGCATGACCCGGCCACTTGTGTAGCTGTTGATTCTCGACTTTAAGCAAGCACACTCTAGTGTTTTGGTCAACAATATGTTATTGATTTTAACTATAATTATGCAGGATTAAAAATAAAATTATCTTATGTATTGGTTTCGCAAATCACTTTATTTCTAAAGAGGAACTGTATTGTCTTTCACATTACTTAATGAAGAAAACAACCCGGCAACTTGTGTATCCGTTGGTTTTCGAATTGTAAGTGTTTTGCCAAACACATTTAGCAAACTACACACCATTATGTTATTGACTTTAACTATACATATGCATGATGAAAAACACATTTATTTAATGCATTTGTTGTACATCACATCATTTCTTAAGACGAACTGTATTATTTTTCATAATAATGACAAACTAAATAGCAATAGGTTATTGATTCTAACTATAACACTATACATATGCATAATTAAAAATAAACTTTGTCCGTGTCTTTGTTATCCCTTAATTACCTTTACCCTAATGACATATATTAAAGAGAGTGGATGCGATCTGGAAGCATTATGGGTGTCAGCCCAAATACAAATACAACCACAAACATGGGTTTCAGATTCATATTTATGCACTAAACTAGGAGTTATCCATAACGGCCGATTCAATCATTGTTAAACGGGTTGATGCGCTATTTTCAAACAAGGTTTATTTTAAAGGGCTCTTAAAAACTTTTAAAAGGCTGAAAGGAATATCAACATGCCATGAAAAACAAAGAAGATATGACCTATTGAAAATTTGCAAAGAAACATAAATGGAGACTGCTAACTTTGAACGATGACGTCATCGCGCCTTTTTACCATATATGGAATAGTGACAATATGTCTTTTAAAGCTAAGAAAACCACTGCAAATGAAAAATAAGCATACAATTTATACATTTTACATCTGTATATTTAGTTTTTTAATCAATTTGCAGTGATTTTTTTGTTTTAAAATGTGTTTTGTCTATATGTCATTTATAGTAAAAAGGTGCGATGATGACATCGTTCCAAGATACCAAGATGGCCTACTCCATTTATGTTTTTTGCAGATTTTCAATCAGTCATTTCTTCTTTATTTTTCATTGCATTTTGATATTTCTTTCATTTTTTTTCGAGTTTTTCAGAGCCCTTTTAAATAAATCCTGTTTAAAAATAGTGCATCAACACAATAGTTGTAATCCATGCAAATCTTTAAGAATCTTATAAATTATTGTTTATAGAAGAAGATGAAGAAGATAAATGTTTATTAAAGTGTCACAAATCATCACATGGCAAACACAACGTTCAATACAACATATTAACTACTGAATACATTTAAAAATTATTTTTAATTATATTTAGTCCGCTGTTGTTGTTTTTCAAATCAAGGTTGTATTTTATGTTAGTACACAAGTCTCTTTGTCCCAAAGGTTAACATATGGTGATACACAGTTTCATAAGATCTGCTCTATTTTTGTCAGTTAAAACAAAAAAATACCAAGTTTTGCGTAATCAAATACAGACTAAACTCATGTAAACCTTTATAATGTGCTTCAATTTCATATACAATATGCATATGTATTGAATTAATTTTTCATTACGGTCAGTTATGGCTAATAAACATGTGCGGTCTGGAAAGCTCGACAACTCGGCTGCGTGTTGTTTCTAAATCATAAATGTTAATGTAAATCGGGTGTACTTCTATTACTATTGTGATATGTTTATCTGTCAAAATCATTCCGTCGTTTAACAGCTTTATGTCCTCTTTTGTATATGAAGATTATCGCCTTCTCAGTATGTTTGCAAATTCTAAGTTATTATATTTTAAACTATTTTTAAACTCCATAATGTTTGATTTTTCTTAAGAATGAGTGTTATCTAGATATTAAAGGAATCAAAATAACACATAATCGGCATGTTATTGATTTGTATAAATTAGTGACTCATAGGCCGATATCGGCCCAAAATCTCATAGATATGTTAATGTATACCCGCAAATATGTTGAAGAATCCAAATTCCTACTTCGCGTAAGGACGATAACGGAACTATTCCTACTTTGTCCCAATTCCTACTTTGCGCACGGACGATTCCGGAATTGAACCGCGCAAAGTAAGAATTCCGATAATGCCGCGCATTTTAAGAATTCTTACTTTGCGCAGGGCAATTCCGGAATTGTCCATATTCTCATTTTGCGCATAACATATACACCATAGTGAATTGCACACGCCATATATACAACATATACACACCAGAGTTGAGTTGTATACACCAGAGTTGAGTATACACAAACCAGACTTGAGTTGTATACACCAGAGGTGTGTATACACCAGAATTGAGTATACACAAGGCTTGTGTATACATCAGAATTGAGTATACAGCAGAGTTTAGTTGTATACACCAGAGTTGAGTATACACCAGAATTGAGTATACACAAGACTTGATTATACACCAGAATTGAGTATACAGCAGACTTGAGTATACACCAGAGTTGAGTATACACCAGAATTGAGTATACACAAGACTTGAGTATACACAAGAGTTGAGTTGTATACACCAGCGTTCAGAGTTGAGTCGTATACACCAGAGTTGAGTTGTATACACCAGCGTTCAGAGTTGAGTTGTATACACCATGGTTGAGTTGTATACACCATAGTTGAGTTGTTTTACACCATATACACACAAAAGAAGAAAATGGTACTCTTAACTTTCATGAAGAGTGCTAGGACTGGTCGGGTGTGAATTATTATGGGCGGGTATTTCACTGCGCACGCACCCCCACACGCACGCGCGCGCACACACACACACACACACACACACACACACACACGTATGTCACGGTCACACATTTGTGTACGTGTCATGAACTTTTGAACTAAACGCCCTCAATAGTGAACGTCTGCATATATCCGTGTACATGCATACTATTAAAGCGAACTACAAAGTTGATAATGTCTACTATGTAACCTTACAGCAGGGCACATGGTTTGTATTAAAGGGACACGCGGCAATCTTGAAGTCTTCAAGCTTTAAAGTTAGCGTCTCGATTTATTTATCCGGTATCATTTTGACTTTAAACCTGCTTACATATTATTAAGTAAAATGGTGAGATTCCTTTTTCTTTCTTTTTTTTTTTTCTTCTTTTTTGACTTTGTTATCTTATTCTACCATATGTTTATAAAATTCGCGGAATATATAATCATCAGTTAATAATATGCAAAAAGAATTTGCTTTATACAATTCTTATATATGTAATTAATATTAATGATTGAGCAAATACAAGTTACGTAGAAAACTAACGAGTTTTTGAAAAAAGCAAAACTGCCGCGCGTGCCTTTAATGCAGTAGATAGAGAACCTTACACACGGTATAAATATGCATGTAAACAAGGTGAACGTTCACAAAGTGGTATATGTTACAAGGTGATAACGACTCTTTACTGGTGTATTGCTTTGGGTCGGATATTTCTTGGAAATAAGGTACACGTAATAGTCTTTATGGGTAGTTTTATAGATAAATTATTAAATAAAGTTATTAGCTGACAGTATGGAACGCCATGACTGGTGATGTTGCCGATTATTTGCAGTGCATTTCTCTTTATATGTGGTAGACCTTTCATGATATGCAGTGCATTTTTAAATTAATATTTCTTTTTATGTGGTATAAAAGTATTTATATGCAGTAGATTATCCATTATATGCGATAGAGATTAACCATTATATGCGATAGATAAGTCATTGTATGTAGTAGATAAACCATTATATGCAGTCCAGTTATCATTATATGTAGTGTATTTATTATTATATGCAGTAGTTTATCTAATATATGAGGTCCTTTGAAATAGGTTTGTATTTATATGCAGTGCTTCCGTTGACTTTATATGTGGTACATATTTTAATATACGTCGTGGATACGTCTTTATAATTGCATTATATTCGGTACAAACGGCTTTATACGCGGTGCATTTCTTATGATATGCAGTGCTTTTTCTATTATTTTCATTTGATGATGATGATGAGATCATTCGAAACACTTGTGTTTTAAGATGTTGCGATTTTATCGGAAACGGCGCCGTCTAGTCTAACGTCTGCAATGTCGTCAATATGCACGGGAAAAACTTGGTTAACACAATTTAATGGAAATGGACGATCCCCAAATCCTGATTTCAGGATTAATCCTGAATTTTATCAACCCTGCAAGAAATTCTTGGTAGGCGATTTCAATAGCTGGTATTTTAAATGTAATGTGTCACTCTTCCTCTCTGTACTGTGTCACCCTTTCTCACTGCAATATGTGACCCTTCCCCCTATTTTTCCTAGGCTTAGTACAGATCAGCCTTGTCAAGTTTTGTTGAAATCCAGTCAGAGGTTCAGGAGAACTAGTCTGCCCAAAGTTAGTGTATAAAACCTTTAATCCAGGGTCATAACTCTGCCAAAAATACTTCAACCAGAACAGTGCAATGACAGGTGCAACTGGGCTTGGTACAGACCATCCCCGCCAAGATTTGTTGAAATCCGGCAAGGAATTCATAAGCGACTAATCTGAACAATGTTTGTGTATTAAAACATTTAAAGGGCCATAACTCCGCTGTTACTAGTCCGATCTGGCTGGTTTACGAACATACCTCAAATTTCATTGATAGTAACAATCTGGTAAAGTTTCGTAAATATCGGATGAAAAATGAAGACCCTATCGTCTTAACCAGGCAAAATATAGCATATTTCAGAAAATCAAGGGTCATAACTCCTATGTAAATGGTCCGATCCGGCTGTTTTTTTAAAAATCCTGAGCTTTCATTGATATTAACAATCGGGTAACGTTTGGTAAAGATCGGATGGAAAACGAAGGCCCTATCGTCTTAATGAGGCAAACTATAGCATTTTTAACTAAATCAAGGACCATAACCCCGCTGTTACTGCTCCGATTGGAGTGGTTTTGAAACACGTTTGAGCGTTCATTGATATTAACAACCTGATAACGTTTAATAAAGATCGGGTGAAAAATGAAGGCCCTATCGTCTTAACGAGGCAAAATATAGCATTTTAACTAAATCAAGGACCATAACTCTGCTGTTACTGGTACGATCTGGCTGGTTTTCCAAGCTTTCATTGATATTAACAATCTGTTAAAGTTTGGTAAAGATCGGATGAAAAATTAAGGCTCTATCGCCTTAACGAGGTAAGAGTTAACGGACGGACGACAGACGACGGACGACGGACAACTCGTTTTCCCATAAGCTCTACGAGTGTTCCGATTGATCTCATTCATCATAATGAAAAAAACACAGCATATAATAGAAAAAGCACTGCATATTATAAAAAATGCACCACGTATAAAGCCGTTTGTACCGAATATAAAGACGTATCCACCACGTATATTAAAATATGTACCACATATAGAGTCAACAGAAACACTGCATATAAATACAAAGCTACTTCTAGTCTCAGCTTGTTGGTTATTTAAACACCTCGATGGACTACGCCCATCTCGGTGTTTAAATAAGCCAACTCGCTGAGACCAGACTCTATATATTACAAAGTGTCGATTCTTATGGATGGACAATGGGATGGTCTGCCCTTACCATACACAAATCAAACGTCATATATGGCCTAACATATGCAGTGACGTAAAACATCATTCAAACAAACAAAGAACTTATTAACCTATTATCATTACTAAATGCTAACTTTAGGGTACGGATCGTCTCTGGTATGTCATCATGTTTTAATTGGTTGACAAGATATAACCTAGATGAAGTAATGTGCAAAAAAATAAATAACCTTGTACGTATTTCTTATCTGTAGTGTGTAGTCATATAGAGGTTATCTTCTATGGGGCGCCGTTATATTTATTCAGTATTTTGTGATATTATTGATATCAAGGATTATTTTTTGATATCAAGAATTATTTTTTGATATCAAAATCTATTTTTTGATATCAAGAAATATGATTTTTTGATATCAAGAAATGTATTTTGTGATAACAGAAAATCATTTTTTTATATCAAAAAATCCAGTTCTTGATATCAATAGTTCGATTTTTTAATATCAAGAAATGAGTTGATTTTTTGATATCAATAAATCGATTTTTTGATATCGAAACAATTATTTCTTGATATCAAAAAAAATAATTCTTGATATCAAAAAATCAGTCTATTTCTTGATATCAAAAAAATCGAATTATTGTTTTAGGAAAAAGAAACACCGTGATTGCAATAATGTCTCCCCATCGTGAACCCGTCAAGCAGTGTTATGATCACGTGGTTTCGGTTTTCAAATTGTTTTCCGCCCTAGTGCACGGCGAAATGGGGCAGCGATAATTAATTCCAATTCTATCATTTTAATTTTAATTCATCGATTTCTTGATATCAAGAAATAGAATGATTTTCTGATATCAAAAAATACATTTCTTGATATCAAGAATTCGATTTCTTGATATAAAAAATTAGACTGATTTTTTTATATCAATAATTTGATTTTTTGATATCAAGAAATACATTTTGTGATATCAGAAAATAATTTCTTGATATCAAAAAATCGAATTCTTGATATCAAGAAATGCATGTTTTAATATCAAGAAATCAGTTGATTTTGTGATGTCATTAAATTGATTTTGTGATATCAATAATTCGATTTTTTGATCAAGAAATGAATTCTTGCTATCACAAAATACTGAATAAATAGTAAAACGGCGCCCCATAATCTGCAACTGCAGTGAATATAAAGATATGCAAATTAGCTGACAACTAAAGCAAACATATTTCTCGTCGCGAAGAGTTACATTACTTCTAGCATATTAATATATAAAAGAACGTCTAGGACAACAAATGCATTAATTAATTCATATCACGCAACTAATACAATACTATGAAACCAACAATGAGATTATAAGAATATTTCATGGGTATCCGGTGAAGCAAGGGAAATCCAACACGAGGAATAACTGTTTTTATCGGAACCGCCATAAATTCTGAAATTTTGGTACTAACTTGGAAATTCAAGATGGCGTCCAAGATGGCCGCTAAAAATCTGTATTAAACTGAACAATGAATGCAGGAATTGTTTTCCCCCTCAAAACTCTGTAAACGGTAATAAAACTAACTGATTATTTCATAGGAAGTTAAATAAATTTAAAAAATGTTCACCTTTTATAATTTAGGTGTCAAAATATAGATCAAAAGGTCAAATGACAATTGACTATACACAAGTTAGTACTGGGACAACCATTTTTGATATAACACACATTATTATACACCAAAACAATTGTAAGAAAGAGTTCTTTAAACAAATGATTTTAAATTTGACCTAAGTCGAGGTCATGCAGAGATATCCAAGATGGCGCCAAATTACAAGTATTTATTAAGTACGCAAAATGTGAGCATATTCAAAAAATAATAATTTATGCTATTTTATATTTAAAAGAAATAGGCTTATAAATAAAATGACATTTATTAAATATTAAAATAAATTTTAAAAATGTTCACCTTTGTTCACTTTTTGTAATTTAGGGGTCAAATGCTAGGTCAAAGGGTCAAATTAGTACAGCAAATAACATTGACTATACGAACTCTAGTCCTGGGACAACAATTTGCATTATTATACACAAAAACAATTGTAAGAAAGAGTGCTTTAAATGATTTTAAATTTGAGCTTAGTCGAGGACATTCAGAGATATCCAAGATGGCATCCAATACGGTACTAATAACTTACCAGTATTTATTAATTACGCAAAATGTGAGCATATTCAAAAGGTAATAATTTAATGTATTTATATTAAAAATAAATATGCTTAAATATAAAATGGCATTTGTTAAACTTTAAAATAAATTTTAAAAATGGTCACCCTTTATAATTTAGGGGTCAAAATCTAGGTCAAAAAGCCAAATGAGTGCAACAAATACGAAAGATAGTGCTGGAACAACAACTTTTGGTATAACTTAAACACACATTAGTATGTACCAAAACAATTGTAAGAAAGCGTGCTTTAAATAAATGATTGCAAATGATGAATAAACCTTTTACATCACAAATTGTTTATATAAACATCATTTAAATATTAGGACATATTAGGTGATAAAAGTCTTTCATATATGTCTGTGTTCCTGATTTAACACTGACAAAGGAAACAACTTGCCTCATGTTTTTTGACGTGGACTAACAAAAAGCAAGAAAGATTAATTGAAAATTGAAGAGCAGTGATAATGAATTAATGAAGTAATTCATAAATGCTGAACAAATTCAAAATATGGAGTGACAAACGGCAAAAATTATTTTCCAATAGTATTTGCTGTAACACTGTCAGAGTTTAGAGACAGTTTCGCCACAAACCTTCAGGAAGAGTCAGTAACCAATAGTTTCATCTACTTGAATCATCTGTTTGCCCTCTACTTGATGAGTCGTGAATTATAACACATGTTCACATTTTGGATAGCACGGCAGACTTGAAACTAGAGGACCTGGGTTCAAGTCACACCGGTGCCACTGACTGAGTTTAGTCGGTGTGTTTTAGGGTAAGACACGTTCCCTTAGTCTCATCCGTCAGATGTAGATGTTACCAGGGTGTTCCAATGTATCGGAGTCTATAATTCAAGCACGTTAACATAGTGTTTCATTAGTTTGAGTAGGTTAAGATGTTACCAGGGTGGCGGACTAGGGGTTTAAATGTACATTTCCTTAACTTAGGCGCTTTTCTCCCGATATTTATTTGCATGAAGTCTAAGATACGATTAGCGGTTGCTGATATGCGGTCGGTATGCTGGGACAAGTTGCCGGGAAGGTCTACCCAAGATACCGAGCACTGATGTGTCTCGTACGTGTCCTTTAGAGAATAACTAGTGAATGCCTTGACACTTAGAGGTACTGAAGCTCATATCCCACTCAATTGAATTGAATTGAATGTTGTTTAACGGCTCATCAACACAGTACAGGTTATATCCCACTCAAAATAACATTTGTGTAACTTGTTGACGTGCTATATGCCTGTATATATTTTATTGTTTTTTTGTGTGTTTTGTTTTTGTTTTTTTTGTTGTTTTTTTATGTTATTCTAAAGTTGCATGTGTATATTTGTTTATTACAAACTATGTATATACATTTGTGTACTAGTTAGAAGCTTTCCATTTATCACGTTAGTTAAATCTAATATTATATATAAATTAATATAAAAATGTACATGAACATATTAGCGATTCAAAGTGATAGTTCAGTCACCTTCTCTGCATATTTTGCGGTCAAAGCAAAATATCAACAACATTAACTGCTAAAGTATTAATTGTTACCTTTTACATGCTTTTCTGTTAATTATGTTAATTGTTGGTATAATGTTGTATATATATCTCACTATCGCTGTCAAGTTTGTATGTATTTGTTGTATCCTCACGGGTCTTGTGACCCATTGGAATTATCTGAATAAACTATATAAATATGTATACATTGACATACCATGTCTTACATGCCTACCCAGCCATGTTGACAGAAATGATTTGTATTAGAATAATGCCGAGTATATATAACAGCACGTTTACCTACCTTTTTCTTAATAATAGTCGTACAAATATTACCACTTTTATAAAAAAAAAATGGAAACAAGAAGAAAATATTAATCATTGGTAGATGTTAAATTGTGTACAGATTAAGTCCCTAGGGGTCAAAACACAGAAATGACTTTCTTTTGTTCCACTGCTAACATCATTAGAGCAAAACGACATTCTAACAAACAACACCATTAGAACAACATGACACTAACAAACAACACCATAATAACAACAAGACATTCTAACAAACAACATCATTAGAACAACATGACACTCTAACAAACAACACCATTAGAACAACAAGACATTCTAACAAACAACACCATTAGAACAAGATGACACTCTAATAAACAACACCATTAGAACAACATGACACTTTAACAAACAACACCATTAGAACAACATGACACTTTAACAAACAACACCATTAGAACAACATGACAATCTAACAAACAACATACCATTCATTGCATGTAAACAGTGAACATTCAACTGGTTCCGTTACTAGGTGAGCATTTTAGGCGCATTTGGGTCTCTTATTTGCTATTTTTATTATGAACTTCAAATCTACATATAATTGATTAAGTTAACGTTAAAATGATGATCGGTTTAAACCAGTTCATAAGTTCTGGTTTTACTGTTAATTATTGAATACATGTTTTGTTCTGTTTTTGTTTTTCAGTGTTAGAAAATTATATGAGAACCATACGAATGGCTGCCACAGGTAATGACCTACATATTGATAAGAAAATAAACTAGAACCTTTAACGCTTTCATATTTAATTGTATTACTAGTGAATAAAATGTGGGTTTATATTGCAAATTTGTCATACATTTATTTATGGCGTCAATGGGAACCAATATTCAAGTCGCATGCTTGCAGAATCGAGACTCCATCTACATAAAAATAAAGTAAAATGAACATATGACATGACATTGATACAGACATAACTGCAAATACCAAATTGTATTCCATAAACACTCGATTCATTCTGTGTAAGTCGCCCTCATCCCCTCCCCCGCACTCACATACCCACACATAAAAAAAAACAATCCCATTGTCCCTTGACACAGTATGACGAAGGAACCCTTTATATAAAAAAAAACACGTGTAAATGTCCATAACCCTTTATACGACTATGGGAATTCCTAAAGGGGTTGATACACTATTTTCAAACAAGGTTTGTTTTAAAGGGCTCTGAAAAAAACTGAAAAAAGCTGAAAGAATTATCAAAATGCCATGAAAAAGAAAGGAGGCCATGAAAAAGAAAGGAGATATGACCTATTGAAACTTTGCAAAGAAACATAAATGCAGGTGGCCGTCTTGGAACGATGACGTCATCGCGCCTTTGGCATATTGACAAAATGTCTTTTAAATTGCATTTTCTGTAGTTTTTCTTGCGCAGCATTTTGGGCGACTTCTCTTCTAAAACTATTGGATGGATTTTCCTAAAAATTTACAGGAATATTGCTCTTGATGTCTAGTTGTATTTATTGTCTTTTTTTATTTATTTATTTTTTTATTTTTTTATTTATTTCTTTTTTATTTTTTATTTTTTAATTGTCTTTATTTTATATAAATGCCTATTATTAAAAACATACATAAAATAGGAAAATATAGTAAATATTTTGTAAAAATTAAAACAAAATTTAAAAATGTAAGCATAATGGTAGAGTTCCAAAAACAAATATTAAATCTCAATATGCATGGTGACCTATATAATAATAATTTTAATTGCATATATTGTCATACTATATGTTAAAATAAGTGCCTAGGAAGTTTGAACAAATTTTGTTATTAGGAACATAACAAAAAAGGAAAATATACTATTTCTATATAATTTCATACAAAACTTGGCCTTTTAGCAAAGGGGTAGAGTTTCAACCATATTTTCTAAACAAGCATGGGGACCTAACATTTTTATTGCACATTTTGTTTTAATATATGTTAAACTATGTGCTTAGAAAGTTTAAACAATTCTCTTATTTGGAACATACAAAAAAAAGGAAATTGTATCATTATGGGCTAATTTGTGCATAAATTGTCTTAATGGTCTCAACAGATTTTGTAAAAAAAATATAGGTTTGACATAAAGATGAGCTTTAAATGTTATTATAATTAAATGTTCTTTACTTTAATACAATTTTAGCAGAATTGTGACCAATGAATAAACGATTAGACTTCAAAAATGTATTATTTAGCTATTTCATGGACTTGTTCAACTTTTTGGACAGATTGACATGATGGTGCCATTACACATTATTTTTTAAAATTTTAACAATTATGGTGACCTACCATTATTTTTGCATTTTCTGTCTAAAGATATAAAACTGACTTACTGTACAAAAAGTTTAAAGAAAATCTCTTACGCAGAAAAAACTATAGAAAATGTCTTTAAAGCAAAAACAATCACTGCAAATAAAACATGCAAAAAACACACGTGTAAATGTCTATGACCCTGTATACGACAGTGGGAATTCTGAGTTGTGACAATGCAAAAAACACACGTGTAAATGTCCATGACCCTGTATACGACAGTGGGAATTCTGAGTTGTGACAATGCAAAAACACACGTGTTAAGGTCCATGACCCTGTATACGACAGTGGGAATTCTGAGTTGTGACAATGCAAAAACACACGTGTTAAGGTCCATGACCCTGTATACGACAGTGGGAATTCTGAGTTGTGACAATGCAAAAACACACGTGTTAAGGTCCATGACTCTGTATACGACAGTGGGAATTCTGAGTTGTGACAATGCAAAAACACACGTATTAAATTTCCATGACCAAAAAGGCTTTTGAACAGTCGCGTTAAATAATTCCATCGTTCATTTGTGATCTGTATACTGGGTTAGGTCGCCCAAAAGCTAGAACACTACTAAAACATGTTGTCAGTTAATAACCTGCATAGTTTGGTTTGCGATATTGGTGTGAAATACTACTGCTAAAAGATTTTATTTATGCTCGCCCTATCGCACTAGGCCTTTTGGCGAGCTAAAATGATAATGTGAAGTTTTTACTTTTTATAGACCCCCCTCTTCATGATATGCTGAAGAATGTGTCATGGTTGCTAGGCAAGTGGAGGGCAGATGAAGGGATGGGGGAATATCCCACTATAAAGGCGTTCACATTTGGCGAAGAGGTGGAGTTTACGCATGACGGACAACCTTATCTTCAATTCAAGTATGCTGGAATATCATCTCGCAGTTAGTTTAAAGTCTATCTAACAATTAATACTTTTCTTATTATAACTCAGTACATTGGAGGAAATAAAGAATCTATCTATCTATTATTATAATTGTCTATAAAGGACATTAACAGTGAATTTTAGTGTTCTTTTACAGAGGTCACGCAGACGTTCAACACAATCTCAGTTACATGCACACTATGTATAAGATAGAGGCTACGAAGAGAAATCTTCACCATTAAGAAACCGAAAGGGAGGGAGTGTATCGACCTACCGCGGTTTCTTAATGGTGAAGATTTCTTATTATAGACTCTATCCGGTTTAGTGTTTACCATATGTTTTATCGATAGTGTTTAAATAGGTCACACTCTAAGCCATGAAGAGCGATGGTAGTAAATTCTTCATGAATAAATGGTGCAAGTATTTGAAATTCTGAGCCATCTGATTGGTTTAAACGGTAGGGTAAACACTAAATACTATCATGTGGATAAATTAATTTCCTATCCAACAATATTTTTCTACCTACGACCCCTTGTCAATATACAGTGATATCTGAGTCCAAAGTCAACAAAGTGCAATTTCAATGTACTCGTCGTCTGTTTTGATACCCGGTGTAAACAAATTAATTACTCCGAAATCCTTTTTTATTTTATTATTTCGGCACAGTATACCAGCTTCAGATAGAAATTAATTCACTAAGGTGAAGTACCGATCTATATTTTATCAGTCTGTACCTCAAGTTAGTGTTTACTCTACTTTTTAAACCAATCAGATGGCTCAGAATTTCAAATACTTGCACCATTTATTCATGAAGATTTTGCTACCAGCGCTCTTCGTGGTTTATAGTTTGACCTATATAGAGACTATCGATAAACCCTATCGTAAACACTAAGCCGGATAGAATCTATGAAGAGAAATCTTCACCATTAAGAAACTGCGGTCGTTCGCTACGCTCCCTCCCTTTCGGTGAACATTTCTCTTCATAGCCTCTATCTTATACTTAGCACTGTAGGTAAAGTGCGAATCGAATTTGAGTTTGTAGATATCAAAACGCTAGTTTGTAAACGGGTTCAGTTGCATCATGGGATTGAACTGGCACTGGAAATGTAAACAAACGCAGTATTTTTACGATATTTCATCTTCTTCAACCGTTAAGTTACATTTTCTTCGTATAGGATAGGGGGCGTCCGTGGCCGAGTAGTTAACGTCTCTGACTTGAAATCACTTGCCCCTCACCGCTGTAGGTTCGATCCCTCAGGGGCCTAGGAATCTTTATGTGAGGAAGCTATCCAGCTGGCTTGCGGAACGTCGGTGGTTCTACCCAGGTGCCCGCCCGTGCACGAAAACTGCCCGGAGGGGCACCTGGGGTCTTCCTCCACCAGTGGAAGCTGGAAAGTCGCCATATGACCTTAGCTGTTGGTGCGATTATAAAATCCAATTCAATTCAATCGTATAGGATAGAGGCTACGAAGTTTAAAAAGTAGAGTAAACACTAAACTGCTTTAAACTCTGATAACTGTGATCACATGGTGCTATGATGGTGCTATATGTTTTATATATTTATTTCATTAATAACATTAGTCATAGCGAAAAATATATGGTATGTGATGTTATTACATTTCTTCTAAATATCTTTGTCTAATTGCTGTATCTTTTATACTTGTTTTATGAAATTATATACTGTAGTATTATGTACTGAAACATTAATTTATATTTGTCTTAAATGCTCATTTCACTGAAATCTAGATAAGTTTGTATATGTATATGCGCTGGTTTGTTGAAGTTACGCACACGTTTGTCGATGGTATGTTTGCTATAAGCGCTAATTTTTCGATGGTTTTGGTGGCTTTTTAAAACTGTAACTTTTCTTATTTGTTCATGGTAGATTAATTGTTTAGACAAGAAGTAGTCATGTAGTATCTATATATACAAATATACAGACACTAACTGCCAAAAAACAGAGAAAGTGACGCATATATTAACAAGGTAAATGTGTATACACCATATAATTCATATGTTGTTTCTTCTACTAAGATCGTAGCAAAATGTGTAATCCTACAAAGAAACAACGTATATCTTGAAGATATGTCCACGACACAAATATTCCCCGATTTCAGTCACATAAAAAAGGCAGTAGGTGAAGGTCAGTTCATTTACCTGTTTTCGGTAGGACCATGTTGCTCTCAAGCTGTGTTGAAACCGCTACAGCTGTAATTGTGTGTGAAATGGACTAAATAAATAAAGTACTAACAGTAGGTCAATGTTATTTATTTTGATGTAAGAATATATATATATATAAAGAATATATATATATATATATATATGAACATAAAAAAATAGACTTCTCCACAGACTTAAATGTAAAAATAAGTATAAAAGTCGAACGAGAAATGCAGCTTTTACAGAACACGGTAAACCCAAAAAGCACGCAAAACGACAAACATGAATTGCAATGTTTGTTAATAGGGAATATTAGCATATGACGTCAAAAAAGGTTGACAATAGGGCTACCGCCTTGGAGCGGTCAGTGGCAAAAAAGTCCGCTGGGGGTTTAAACCAGGTTCTAGGGTGCCCCAAACCTCACACTTACCCTACTGTCATCCCATTAAAACAGGACAATGTAAATAAAGAAATCCCCGCCATGAACTATTCTCTATCCAGCAAGGCAGCATTAATAGGCAATATAAGTCAAACACAAAGTTGCTCGTGTATATATACATTGGAAGACGAATTTCATTTTATTTTAGAATGTACCTATATACTGATTTAAGGAACAAATATATAAATCGCTATTTCTGGTTTAAGCCAAATATTCCGAAGTTCATTCAGTTAATAACATTTGAAAATGGAACAACTATTAGAAATCTATCTACATATGTATATGAGGGGTTTAGACTAAGAAATTCTATTATCTGTAATAATTGATCATAGTATTACAAATCAATTAGTATAGCTCTTGTTAACCATTGTTTGCTACTAACACTCATAAGTATTAAAATATGCTGATATTAAAAAAATACATGTGCAATCAAACCTGTTTTTAGCGGTCACGTAAAATGGATAGACACCTGTCTTAAGCAGACGTATATTTAACAGCTCTGCTATTATCTTAAATTTAATTTAAGTTACATATTATTATCTTAAATTTAATTGAAATTATATATATTTAGTGGTCACGGATTTTTACCGGCCAATTTTGAGCCTTTGCATGTGTGACTATTTGAGACAGGTTTGAGTGTAATAAAAAAAAAAAAAAAAAAATAACAAAAAATATATATATATATGTATGTGTATATGTATATATACATATATATGTATGTAATAAAATCATGCATTACATGTTGAAGTATATATAAATATACACTCTTTTACTCTCCCAAGAGAACGAATCTTGAACTGAAACACTTCTTAGCAAGTGAGAAATGGAGAAAATGTATGACAAAAAAATGATATGTGACATTGCCATTTATTGCCGTGTGTATATATATGTAATGTGTTGTACCTGTGTACTCATGGACCTAAAGGTCTTTTGTATTTTGAATAAATATATATATAAATGCAAAAAACAATAGCTTAGAAAGCCACAAAGAAGCTACTCAATGATTTGGCAGAAGCCAGAGCAACACGAGAATAAACCATTGAGGGCACGACAAGACAAGTCTTTAGGCAGACATCATAGAGGCCACAGCCTGTCCGGTCATCGCGCTCAAATGTTAATTAACAAAGTGCAAGTCATTTACATTGAGATACTTTTGGTATGAAAATGTTGCTCTCATTGTGTTTGTGAAATAGACCAAAAAGTGAATGTTAAATCTGAAGGTACCCATGGCAGACGATCGGACAAGGGTAACAATATCGTGGTGAGCCATAGTTAAATTACGTAAAACACGGCATGTGTGTTATACTTTAACGTAATAATTTCGGGGACCACATGTTCGATACCGATGAAAGGACTAGGTGAAACATGTTTGCAAATGTATATTCTTATGCCTGGGAAGGCTGGCACTATATATGATAGTGAACTTGCATTATTCTCAGTTAAACGCTTGCGTTTCTGTTTGAGAGGTTTTCTGCGCATTGTCTTCGTCTTCCGAGGACCCGTTCAAAGCATGGACATTCTTATCTGAAAATATGGAAATAATAAGGGAAAATTGAAAAACTCACATAAAGGCTACACATAATTATTTATTTGAGTGTATTGCCATAGTATATAAATTATAATGAATGTAGTTATAGCTTGCATATGAAGCACACATTTATTTTATTTCATCAACCAATTTCAAAATAAAGATGTAATCAGATAAGTATTGCCGAATTTGTATAAAATATATTTTTACTGTATTTAATTAATATACTACTGAAGATCTGTGTGTATTCTTATTTAAATGTGTCTCGTAAATAAACATGGACATGTCCATGAAAAACCATGAGCTCAGAACCTTAATAAACACTATTTTAAACAATTAATATAGAGGCGACCGTTAATTGTTTTAGTTTATATATTTCCATGATATATGAAGTATGTAGGGCAAATGGTTGAACTTAACAAAATAAATTAACCACCAGACAGGCCATAGACGGAGGAATGGGCAAACGGTTGAGCGACAAATTATATCCCCTGACAATTTTCGTAAAGCTGTTAAAATGAATAAAACAGTTATTTTTTTACCGACTGTGACTTTGAACATAAGGAACATGTGAGTTAAATGTCAATATTTGCCATATAAGAAAATGCGCTAAGCTAAAACTAACCGGTGCCTCTACATCGAAAAACTAGGGCTTAACTTCAACAAACACTCGCTTCGATAAATGTAAGCATAAATCAGACAAAACATATATTTTGGCTTTAAAATTAGTTTTGAAGCCAACATCTATAAGAAACATATTGAAATACAACTGAACTGATCCAACAATTTTTGTTGAGTAAATATAAGGCAGTAAAGTAAATGTATACAAGTTCTTACCGTATACACTGTAGGGATCCGTACACCGGATCTTGGTCAAGACCCCGTTCACTAGTACGGAGTTTTGGTCAGCCATGTTGTAGAAAACGTGCGGATAACAACAGCAAAGGTAGGTTAACCACGTTTTTCTCCTATTTTTGTTCATGTATATGCATAATCAGTATTGCTATATGTTGCGGAAACATTTCCCCGTTCAAATATTACCGTACATTGTTGACATATTACTTTAAATGCTACAATTCGGATCAAAGAAAAACAATTGCCGGTGCTGAAATTCGCCTAAAGTCCCATTCAGCAATAAATATCTCATTAATTTTCAAGTTAATGAAAATTTTGAATTGGCAGATTTATTTGTTTTTCCAATATACGTGCATGTTCAAAATTTCAGCACCATTCATCCGAAATTGGCCGAGATATGAATCGAAACAAAACGTGCCCAGCGTAACTAATTCATATAAAAAGACGCTGATTTGTGTACGGAGTCTTGTCCATGTACTGTACGGGGTTTTGCAATGCTAAGATTGTTTTCGCTGCTCTGCACTGATGTTATTTACTTATATTTGTAGTAATTCGTAGACATTATTTAGGTCTTATACCATTTTGTATTGTTAAGACGAAAAAATGCAGAAAACTAAAACTTAAAAGGGGTAATTCTTGAGAAAGACTCCGTACTTATTCCAAATAACTACATGTACCACAAACTAAGTCCCGACATATATTATTGTCTGTTATAATTGATACAGTTGTCCAATTTTAGCTCATTGTGACCACAGTTAACGTCATATAAATTTTTTTCTCATTTACAATAATCCATTACATTGGTCAATGTTTATTCAACTTAGAAATGAGGTAATTGCTTTAATCCGCGAATCTAAGGAATCATACAAGTCAAAACTTATATCCCAGTTAACTGATAAATCAATCCCCCCGGGTAAATGGTGGCGTATAGCAAAATCGATCTCTAAATTGAACAAAGTAACTCAACCAAACTTTCCAATAAAAAATAACGGTCGTATTTTAATACATCCAGTAGACAAAGCAAACGCATTGAATTCTTACTTTTCTGCAACATCTCATATTGAACATGAACCGGAATTACCTACTTTTCATAATCGCACTGACTATAAAATGAATGATTTTATTATAAATGAAACGGAAGTAATTGATCAATTAAAAATCTTGAAATTATCGAAACCTCCAGGCCCAGATATGATTAGCCCAAAGGTGTTAAAATTAGTTTTAAATAGCATCGCTGCTCCATTGACGCGACTTTTTAATCTGTCATTGTCCACTAGAAAAGTACCATACCAATGGAAACAGGCGAATGTAACTCCTATTTTTAAGGGCGAGGGAGAACCTAACATGCCGGGCAATTATAGGCCTATATCCATTACCAGTATTATTTGCAAATTGATGGAAATAATCGTATTTAAACACTTGTTCAACTATATCAAAACGAATAACCTTCTGTGCAAATACCAGGCAGGCTTTCAATCTAGAGACTCTACAGTAAATCAGCTCATAGAAATATATAATAACATAATAAGCAACCTCGACGCTGGGAAAGATGTACGATTTATATTTTGCGTTTGACAAAGTATGGCATGCTGGGTTGCTTTTTAAATTAGCTAAATATGGTATCAATGATTCATTTTGTAACTGGATACGTAGCTATCTCTCTGATAGGCAGCAAAAAGTAGTCCTAGATGGATTTTCTTCAAGCTTCAGTACTATAGATGCAGGTGTTCCGCAAGGCTATGTTTTAGGTCCGTTTCTATTTCTGCTTTATATAAATGACATCACAGATAACTTATTAAATGATGTACGGTTATTTGCTGATGACACTTCTCTTTTTGTTGTAGTTGATAAAAACCCAGTAGAATGTGCCAACTCTCTTAAAAATGATCTTTGCAAAATATCTGAATGGTCAAACAAATGGGCTGTTACATTTAATCCTCAAAAAAACAAAAGCTTTGTTTGCACTAGAAGAAACTATAACCACCCACCAGTCTACTTTGATAATGATATAGTACAAGACGTAGCGTCACATTGCCATCTTGGATTAACAATTCAGTCCAATGCAACTTGGTCGCATCATATAGAAAATATATACGAAAAAGCATGTGCACGATTTAACATTCTAAGAATGCTTAAATACAAACTTGACAGACATTCTCTATTGAAAAGATATATCGCCTTTATAAGACTTATACTTGAATATGGAGATTCAGTATGGGATAACCTGTACACAGGGAGAATCTGATCTATTAGAGAGCGTCCAAGTTGAAGCAGCACGAATAATAACAGGCCTCAGATGCAATTCCTCTAGATCATACTTATATACTGAACTGAACTTAGAAACATTAACAAAAAGAAGAAAAGATCATAATCTTGTAACTATTTACAAAATAATTTATGGCATAAGTCCAGATTACATGTATAACTTAATCCAGCCATACTTACATGTAAACAATAATTATAACCTTCGAACTTCAGGATTAAACTTACGTCTCCCTCTTTGTCGTACAACATCATATTATAACAGCTTTCTGCCGAGTACAATTAAATTGTGGAATGCTTTACATTTAGACGCTAAAAATGCACCATCTGTTGAACAATTTAAGCATAAACTTAAGGCTATTGAACATAGGACTGACAGTCCATATCACTATAATATAGGAAATAAGAATGATAACATCATCCATTGTCAATTAAGAAATAACTCAAGTAATCTAAATACGCATTTATTTGACCACTTCTTGACAGATTCAGCAGTATGTCCGAAATGTGGCAATCGATGTGAGGACAATACTCATTTTTTTTCAACTGTCCACTGTATAACCAATTCAGAAATGACTTACTTGATACCCTAGCCAATCTTGTTGATGTCACGCATATCAACATTGACTTGATACTGAATGGCAGTTCCAATCTAGACGATACTACGAACTCAGAAATTGTACTTATCGTCCACAAATACATCAAGTGTACCAGGGGATTTTCGTAGAATTATAGATGTATGTACATGTACATATGTATATGTATGTATATACTATTGTATTTTCAGATATGTTTTGTCACAATGCTAGAGTTTTTTTTTTATATATTATCATCTTTCTTCCTTTTTTATTGTAATTTTTATTTTTTTGTTTGTCTGTTTTCTCAGTTATCTTAAATTCCAAAATTAACTATTGGTTACAGAAACTCATACTTAAACCATTATATTTTGTAATAATCGGTACATTTTTATATATATTTCGTATTGGTTTCCAGTATGATTTTCTTTCTGTTGATTCTTTTTTTTTTTCTCACTTAAATTCTTTCTGACAGTACAAAGTGTTAATACTAAACAATCACGGTACACATGTTTCAAAGATTCTAAGTTAATTGTCAAACCAATATATGCAAACTGTACTACAATTCCACATTTTATGTTATGTTTGATATGAATTTATTGTTTATATGTACCTTGGTATGGGAGAGGTCTTACATAGGCATTGCCTGTTGTCCAATCCCATTCAGTACTTGAATAAAATGTTTAAATAAAGTATTATTATACGTCCCACAGGCGTTAAAAATCCTTACCGTATTTTTTTCAAACAGTTTGCCTGTCAGGTTAAAATTAATTCTATGCCCCATACTGACATCTAAACTATGTCAAACTTTCCTAAGCATGTTAATAGGAAATGTAAAGTTGGTTCTTAAACTACATTGACAACACATGATATAGATAACGGCATGGGTTAATATTAATTATCTATATAGCTCGCATGATTATATCTGTTCAAGGAAATCTACGTTGATTCAGTTCTAATGACAATACATTGACTGTTTACAAACATTCAATGAATGTTTTATGTATTACATGTAATGCAAGTACCATTAAAACCATAGTTTCATATAATATATTTAAAGCAAAACTCCGTACAGTAAAAAGAGAATATTTGCAGTACTCCGTACACAAGTGCCCAAGACCCCGTACACAAACATTAATTTTGTTTCGATTCATATCTCGGTCAATTTCGGATGAATGAAGTTCAACATTTGAACATGCACGTATATTGGAAAAACAAATAAATCTGCCAATTCAAAATTTTCATTAACTTGAAAATTAATGAGATATTTATTGCTGAAGGGTACTTTGGGCGAATTTCATCACCGGCAATTGTTTTTCTTTGATCCGAATTGTAGCATTTAAAGTAATATGTCAACAATGTACGGTAATATTGGAACGGGGAAATGTTTCCGCACCATATAGCAATACTGATTATTCATATAAAATGAACAAAAATAGGAGAAAAACGTGGTTAACCTACATTTGCTGTTGTTATCCGTACGTTTTCTACAACATGGCTGACCAAAACTCCGTACTAGTGAACGGGGTCTTGACCAAGATCCGGTGTACGGATCCCTACAGTGGTATATACTGCCCGATAATATCAAATACAGATTTCCACGTGGTAAACTCGAAGTGGTCACTTGAAAGTCTCGTGCATTGTGTAGACTGTGGCTGTATCGGTGTTGGGAACTAAAAATTTAAAAATATAAATAAAAATAAAAAATAAAAAATTGGTGTTTACTCTACTTTTTAAACCAATCAGATGGCTCAGAATTTCAAATACTTGTACCATTTATTCATGAAGATTTTACTACCAGCGCTCTTCATGGTATTTATAGTGTGACTATATAGAGACTATCGATACAACCTATCATAAACAGTCTATGAAGAGACATCTTCACCATTAAGAAACCGCGGTCGACCTATATATATGCACCTAACATCATGTGCAAAATTTCGGGTCGCTATGATCTACTTTAGATGGAATATAGGTCACGTCCTGTCTTGCTTCTTTTTTGCAAGATTTTCACCAAACTCCACCAGAATGTGCCTTATATGTGCATCTAACATCATGTGCAAACTTTCGGTTTGCTGTGACCTACTTTGGACGAAATATAGGCCACGTCCGGTCTCCGCTTCAATATGCGTTAATGGCATTATTTAAATTACATACTAAGCTTGTAAGGAACGAATATTTCACGGGATTAACATTGGTGTTGGTCAAATCAGAATGTAATCCAATCTGGATTATTTCACAGTAGGGCTCGACATGCAGGCCACGGCCTTCTAGTCTTGCTTTTAATATCCTCATAACCCCAGTCAGGCTTTCAGTTCATTCAGTATTCTGATTAGACAGACTATTAGGCCATGTTATTTTCCATTTTACGGTTGAACAATTGTTGTTTTTCTCAATTATTTACAGGTGTTATGGCTGGAAACTAGCAGACAAAAAAACTCGCCATATAGATCTGGGATTTCTTCGAGTGAAGCCAGATACAAATAAAGTCGGCCTGATAATTGCTATGAATCTTGGTAAGTTTTAGTTTAAAATCGGTCAATCCATCATTGTAATTTAAGACGCCGTCGATTGAATCTACTTTCGCTTTCTTGAATAAAGAAAACAAATTCTGATACGGCATGCAATTTCCAATTTTACTTATTGGCTCTACTGATCAAATATGCCTTTTCACAGTGTCCGTCTTGCGTTCGTTCGTAAACCTTTTTTGCCACGACTTTTCCTATGAAACTGCTTGATGGATTGTCAGGAAACTTCAGAAGTTTTGTTGATCCTAAATATAAAAAAAAAAGGCCAGGCGAAAATCCAAGATGGCCACCACAGCTAAAAATAAATGTTCACAAGACATGTTGTGGAGAGTACTTCTCTGAAACTACTGATGCATTTTTATAATACGTTACAGAAATATTTGATAAGTAGTAAAATTCATGTCGGTCAAAAATCCAAGATAGCCCCTATAGCTAAACACGTATATTCAAAAGACAATTTTGTGGCGACTACTCCTCTCAAACTAATGGATGGATTTTCATGAAACTTTACAGGAATTATGAACTTGATATTTTCTTATATATGTATATAAGAGAAAACTAGGTCGGCCCGAAATCCAAAATGACCAGTCCACTGGAGCTAAACGAGCTGTGCAAAGACAGTTGTGAGGCGTCTACTGTACTGAAAGTATGGCATGTTTTTTCCTAACAGGAATAATGCATTTGAAATTGTGTAGGTCCTGTATGAAATTCCGATCGGTTAGAAGTTTATGATGACAGTCACGACTTAAAATAGATTAAAAACCTGGATACGGAACGCCGATGATGACTGTGTTAGTGCCAAAAAGAACTGATTAGCACATGTTAAACAGTTAATGTATGAATATGGTTTCAGTTGGATTTGGGATAGCCCTGATACAGTTGTTTGCAAGTAATTTAATAATCGATTGTTTCTTAAAAAATTGGTATGCTGGTAAGCAATATTCTGGTATCTTAGATTTGTATAACAATATAAAAATCATGTTCAGTTTGAAACATATTTAGATGTATTGCCATGCGATTTGAAACGTTTAGTAA
>JAWPHD010021080.1:27500-29414 GCA_037043455.1 Cyrtodaria siliqua | reverse complement strand
TATATATGTGTAAGAACTGAATATATATGCGTAAGAACTGAATATATATGCGTAAGAACTGAATAAATATGCGTAAGAACTGAACATATATGCGTAAGAACTGAACATATATGTGTAATAACTGAACATATATGTGTAAGAACGGAATATATATGTGTAAGAACTGAATATATATGTGTAAGAACGGAAATAATATATGTGTAAGAACGGAATATATATGTGTAAGGACGGAATATATACGTGTAAGAACGGAATATATATGTGTAAGAACGGAATATATATGTGTAAGAACGGAATATATATGTGTAAGAACTGAATATATATGTGTAAGAACCGAATATATATGTGTAAGAACCGAATATATATTTGTAAGAACTGAATATATATGTGTAAGAACTGAATATATATGTGTAAGAACGGAATATATGTGTAAGAATATATATGCGTAAGAACGGAATATATATGTGTAAGAACGGAATATATATGCGAAAGAACTGATTATATATGTGTAAGAACTGAATATATATGTGTAAGAACTGAATATATATGCGTAAGAACTGAATATATATGCGTAAAACTGAATTTTTATGCGAAAGAACGTAATATATATGCGTAAGAATGGAATATATGTGTAAGAACGGAATATGTATGTGTAATAACGGAATATATATGTGTAAGAACGGAATATATACGTGTTATAACGGAATATATATGTGTAAGAACGTAATATATATGTGTAAGAACGGAATATATATGTGTATGAACGGAATATATATGTGTAAGAACTGAATATATATGTGGAAGAACTGACTATATATGTGTAAGAACTGAATATATATGTGTAAGAACGGAATATATATTCGTAAGAACGCAAAATATATGCGTAAGAACGGAATATATTATGCGTAAGAACGGAATATATATGCGTAAGAACGGAATATATATGTGTAAGAACTGAATATATATGCGTAAGAACGGAATATATATGTGTAAGACTGAATATATATGCGTAAGAACTGAATATATATGTGTAAGAACGGAATATATATGCGTAAGAACTGAATATATATGTGTAAGAACTGAATATATATGTGTAAGAACTGAATATATATGCGTAAGAACTGAATATATATGCGTAAAGACTGAATATATATGCGTAAGAACTAAATATATATGCGTAAGAACTGAATATTTATGCGTAAAAAACGGAATATATATGTGTAAGAACGGAATATATATGTGTAAGAACTGAATATATATGTGTAAGAACGGAATATATGTGTAAGAATATATATGCGTAAGAACGGAATATATATGTGTAAGAACGGAATATATATGCGTAAGAACTGATTATATATGTGTAAGAACTGAATATATATGTGTAAGAACTGAATATATATGCGTAAGAACTGAATATATATGCGTAAAACTGAATATATATGCGAAAGAACGGAATATATATGCGTAAGAATGGAATATATGTGTAAGAACGGAATATGTATGTGTAATAACGGAATATATATGCGTAAAAACGGAATATATATGTGTAAGATCTAAATATATATGCGTAAGAACGTAATATATATGTGTAAGAACGGAATATATTGTGTAAAAACGGAATATATGTGTAAGAACTGAATATATATGTGAAGAACTGACTATATATGTGTAAGAACTGAATATATATGCGAAAGAACGGAATATATATGCGTAAGAACTGAATATATATGCTTAAGAACTGAATATATATGCGTAAGAACTGAATATATATGCGTAAAACTGAATATATATGTGTAAGAACGGAATATATATGCGTAAGAACTGAATATATATGTTTAAGAACTGAATATATATGTGTAAGAACTGAATATGTTTGCGTAAGAACTGAATATATATGCGTAAGAACTGAATATA
>JAWPHD010021079.1:0-29414 GCA_037043455.1 Cyrtodaria siliqua | reverse complement strand
CTGCAATCTACATTATACATAGCATATAGGCTCTGTAGACGTAACCCTGGACATATAAAGCACCTGGTACATGTCCATGCGTATTACTTATCCATTGACCGATTATATATATTTTAATACTAAGAACACAACTTAAAATATTAATCATATATCTTATTCAGGAACATGAATAAGCTTAGATAATCTATTATAAATAAGTTGTTACACGTGATAAATAATGTTCGCACGCAATTATGTTGAAAATTTACCATAAAGGGAGGTAATTGGGTTTTACAAAAGTCCATTTTAAATGTAATGTTGGCATAACTGAAGGGTTTAAAGCAATAATGTAAGAACAGTTTATACTCGAAATCAATATATAGACATCATGTACATATTGGACCGTTTAGGTTAAACTAATCTTCCCTAACGCCCTCTTAATCATTTAGCAATATTCGAACCCATACCATAACACCATCCCAGTGCATAAGTCAATACTTTAATCAACTGATTTTATGATTGACATATACAATGTATGTGTAGCAGGATCTATTGACCGGGCCCTTGGTCGTGTGCCAAACTAGTCTATGGGTTAAAAAATGAGATATATGGTCCTATCAAAACAGCATACTTATCCATAGCAGATAAACCGTTTCGTGGACACGAATAACTGTATTATGAGAAAAAACGACAGCTGCAATCTACATTATACATAGCATATAGGCTCTGTAGACGTAACCCTGGCCATATAAAGTACTTGGTACATGTCCATGCGTATTACTTATCCATTCACCGATTATATATATTTTAATACTAAGAACACAACTTAAAATATTAATCATATAACTTATTCAAGAACATGAATAAGCTTAGATAAACTATTGAAATAAGTTGTTATACGTGATAAATAATGCTTGCACACAATTATGTTGAAAATTTACCATAAAGGGAGGTAATTGGCTTTTACAAAAGTCTATTTTAAATGTTATGTTGGCATAACTGTAGGGTTAAAAGTAATAGTGTAAGAACAATTTATACTCGAAATCAATATATAGACGTCATATACATATTGGGCCGTTTAGGTAAACTAATCTTCCCTGAGGCCCTCTTAATCATTTAGAAATATTTGAACCCTTACCATAACACCACCCCAATGCGTAAGTCAATACCTTTATCAACTGATTTTATGATTGACATATACAACGTATGTGTAGCAGGATCTATTGACCGGACCCTTGGTCGTGTGCCAAGCTAGTCTATTGGTTCAAAAATGTGATATAAGGACCTATCAAAACAGCATACTGATCTATAGCAGATAAACCGCTTTGTGGACACGAATAACTGTATTATGAGAAAATACGACAGCTGCAATCTACATTATACATAGCATATAGGCTCTGTAGACGTAACCCTGGACATATAAAGTACTTGGTACATGTCCATGCGTATTACTTATCCATTGACCGATTATATATATTTTAATACTAAGAACACAACTTAAAATATTAATCATATATCTTATTCAAGAACATGAATAAGCTTAGATAATCTATTGAAATAAGTTGTTATACGTGATAAATAATGTTTGCACACAATTATGTTGAAAATTTACCATAAAGGGAGGTAATTGGCTTTTACAAAAGTCCCTTTTAAATGTTCTTTTGGCATAACTGTAGGGTTTAAAATAATAGTGTAAGAACAAGTTGTGCTCTAATATACCCCATATACAATCTAGATTATTCCACTCAGTTACACTAATCTTCCCTGAGGCTCTCTTGATGAATTATCAACATTTCTTGATATTTTGAAATAAAATGGTGACTGGGTCCCTAACCCTGTATATATAAGTATATAACCCTTTTTAAAATCCTTCAAATGCTTATATTTCAGGAACCGGATGTCGGAGCATAGAATCGATAACATTTATAGGTTCGGGTCAAAAAACATAATCCATAGCAAACATGATTGTTTAAAACAAATGTACAGTTCAAATGTTTGACCTTAACCCATAAATAATATCAGTGACCCAGTAAACGCGAATTTGTCCGTACCAGCTCATTTAAATGTACACAACCAGAACAAAATGACTTAGATACATCAAAAGATCGAGGAGAAATTTAGTTTTAAATAAAAGCAATATTGGTGACTGGGTCCCTAGGGTTAGGTTTGTAAAATCCTTAAAATGTTTATATCTTAGGAACCGAAAGTCGGAGCCTAGAATCGATGGCATTTATAGGATCGGATCGAAACTAAGAATGCATACCAAACAAGTTTTTTAAAACATATGTATATTTCAATTTTTTTAACCTTGACATCTAAATAATATCGATGGCCCAGAAAACGCGAGTTGACCAGTAAGGATATAGTCAAATGTATACATCCTGAAAAAAATATTTAGATAGCTCAAAAGATCGAGGAGAAATTTAGTTTTAAATAAAAGCAATATTGGTGACTGGGTCCCTAGGGTTAGGTTTGTAAAATCCTTAAAATGTTTATATCTTAGGAACCGAAAGTCGGAGCGTAGAATCGATGGCATTTATAGGTTCGGATCGAAACTAAGAATGCATAGCAAACAAGTTTTTTTAAAACATATGTATATTTCAAATTTTTTAACCTTGACATCTAAATAATATCGATGGCCCAGAAAACGCGAGTTTACCAGTAAGGACACAGTCAAATGTATACATCCTGAAAAAAATATTTAGATAGCTCAAAAGATCAATGAGAAATTCAATTTTTTAAAAAAATATTGGTGACTGGGTCCCTAAAATTGTTATGGGCCAGGGTTAGCACTAAAAGTTCAAACACTCATAACTTGGTCCATATAAGGAAATATTACAAAAAGAACACAAATAAATATTCAGCGTAACTAATTACCTACATTTCATGAGTTTGCCAAGGTCGCAATGTCGTTTTAACAGGTCAATTTTTACCTAGAACTACTTTAACTTTGGCACGTGCCTAGAGCACGGATATTCGTTTTTTTGTTGCGCTTTTTAGCAGCCTTTTAGAACTTTTAATTTTGAACAAAATGTATTATACCTTTCTTATGCCGAGACATCTCATTACTGAGATATTAAATAATTAAAAAGGTCATGTCTTTATCTTGATATTTTTTCATCTATAAATTGGTCTAAGGATAAAAGTAAACTAGTCATACTGTAGAATTTGCAATAATCTACAAATTGCTCATTGGGACTACCCAATTATATTTACAAATGGCTGAGATATGACTTCCGGAATGATTACTATCAAATATATATAGGGACGAAATCACCAAAAAAACTAACTTTAGGGACCCTATGACCGGTATTGTTCAATTAAGTATAACTAGGTCAAATATTAATACTAAGAAAAGATCCTATCATATGTTGTACGGATAACGAATACGCACATATTGATATATAAAACATTAAAATCAAACAAGGATAACAACTTCTAATATGCTAACCCACGATTTTGAAGATAAATAAATTTTGTGAATGGTCAACTTGAGAATATACCTAGTACCCATTATAAAGTCGAAAAAAATAACTTTTTTTTAAAACCCCGGGGTTGTGCAATCGGTTTCTAAGGGTAATAAAGACCCAAATATACTATAAATGGACGTCAAAATGGGCTTCAACCCTGGGAAAGGGGTCAATAGGGTTGGATTTGAAAACTTTTTGACCCAACATTTGGGGAAATCTTAACTAACCCAGGGTTCGCACTCAAATATAGACCAAACTTCAGGGTTTTTGATCGTATGTATTGTTATGTAGGTTTAACTCTTAAACCCGGTTTAATAAAAAGATAATCCTGAAAAAACGTGTTTGTTATGGTGATGTGGTCCGCGAGACCATTATTAGGGTTAGGGTTAGGGTTAGGGTTAGGGTTAGGGTTAGGGTTAGGGTTAGGGTTAGGGTATAGGCAGTTTGACGAAATGATACCTGGTATCATTAAGGTTTAGGGTAAGGTTTAGGGTTAGGTTTAGGGTTAGGGTAAGAGTTAGGGTATAGGCTGTTTGACGAAATGATACTTGGTATCATAAAGCGTTAGGATAAGGTTTAGCAGTAAGTAAGAAAATAAGCAATCAAGTAAGTAGACAAGTAAGTAAGTAATCAAGCAATCAAATAATTAAGTAAGAAAGTAAGTAATTAAGTAAGTTGGTAAGTAAATAAGTAAGTAAAAAAGTAACTAATTATATACGTATTTTTGTAAGTAAGTAAGCAAGTAAGTATACAATTATGTAGGTATTTTTGTAAATAAGTATGTAATAAGGTAGGTATTTTTGTGCAAATAAGTAATTAAGTAAGTAATTAGGGAGTACTCACATAAGTATATCAGTTTGTAAGTAGAAAGTAAGTAAATAGACATAAGTAAGTATTTAAGTAAGTATGTAATTAAGTTAATTCAGTAAGTAGGCCGGCAGGCAGGTAGGCATGCAGGCAGGTAAATAGGTATATGAGTAAGTATGTAATTAAGTAAGTATATCAGTATGTTTTAAGTAAATATATAAGTAAGTATGTTAGTAAGTACGTAAGTAAGTAAGGGTTAGGGTTAGGCTTAGGGTAGAGGCTGTACTAGGGTATAGGCAGTTTGACGAAATGATACTTGGTATCATTAAGGTTTAGGGTAAGGTTTAGGGTTAGGTTTAGGGTAAGGGTTAGGGTAGAGGCTGTACTAGGGTATAGGCAGATTGACGAAATGATACTTGGTATCATTAAGGTTTAGGGTAAGGTTTAGGGTTAGGTTTAGGGTTAGGTTTAGGGTAAGGGTTAGGGTAGAGGCTGTACTAGGGTATAGGCAGTTTGACGAAATGATACCTGGTATCATTAAGGTTTAGGGTAAGGTTTAGGGTTAGGTTTAGGGTTAGGGTAAGAGTTAGGGTATAGGCTGTTTGACGAAATGATACTTGGTATCATAAAGCGTTAGGATAAGGTTTAGCAGTAAGTAAGAAAATAAGCAATCAAGTAAGTAGACAAGTAAGTAAGTAATCAAGCAATCAAATAATTAAGTAAGAAAGTAAGTAATTAAGTAAGTTGGTAAGTAAATAAGTAAGTAAAAAAGTAACTAATTATATACGTATTTTTGTAAGTAAGTAAGCAAGTAAGTATACAATTATGTAGGTATTTTTGTAAATAAGTATGTAATAAGGTAGGTATTTTTGTGCAAATAAGTAATTAAGTAAGTAATTAGGGAGTACTCACATAAGTATATCAGTTTGTAAGTAGAAAGTAAGTAAATAGACATAAGTAAGTATTTAAGTAAGTATGTAATTAAGTTAATTCAGTAAGTAGGCCGGCAGGCAGGTAGGCATGCAGGCAGGTAAATAGGTATATGAGTAAGTATGTAATTAAGTAAGTATATCAGTATGTTTTAAGTAAATATATAAGTAAGTATGTTAGTAAGTACGTAAGTAAGTAAGGGTTAGGGTTAGGCTTAGGGTTAGGGTTAGGGTTAGGGTTAGGGTATAGGCAGTTTGACGAAATGATACCTGGTATCATTAAGGTTTAGGGTAAGGTTTAGGGTTAGGTTTAGGGTTAGGGTAAGAGTTAGGGTATAGGCTGTTTGACGAAATGATACTTGGTATCATAAAGCGTTAGGATAAGGTTTAGCAGTAAGTAAGAAAATAAGCAATCAAGTAAGTAGACAAGTAAGTAAGTAATCAAGCAATCAAATAATTAAGTAAGAAAGTAAGTAATTAAGTAAGTTGGTAAGTAAATAAGTAAGTAAAAAAGTAACTAATTATATACGTATTTTTGTAAGTAAGTAAGCAAGTAAGTATACAATTATGTAGGTATTTTTGTAAATAAGTATGTAATAAGGTAGGTATTTTTGTGCAAATAAGTAATTAAGTAAGTAATTAGGGAGTACTCACATAAGTATATCAGTTTGTAAGTAGAAAGTAAGTAAATAGACATAAGTAAGTATTTAAGTAAGTATGTAATTAAGTTAATTCAGTAAGTAGGCCGGCAGGCAGGTAGGCATGCAGGCAGGTAAATAGGTATATGAGTAAGTATGTAATTAAGTAAGTATATCAGTATGTTTTAAGTAAATATATAAGTAAGTATGTTAGTAAGTACGTAAGTAAGTAAGGGTTAGGGTTAGGCTTAGGGTAGAGGCTGTACTAGGGTATAGGCAGTTTGACGAAATGATACTTGGTATCATTAAGGTTTAGGGTAAGGTTTAGGGTTAGGTTTAGGGTTAGGTTTAGGGTAAGGGTTAGGGTAGAGGCTGTACTAGGGTATAGGCAGATTGACGAAATGATACTTGGTATCATTAAGGTTTAGGGTAAGGTTTAGGGTTAGGTTTAGGGTTAGGTTTAGGGTAAGGGTTAGGGTAGAGGCTGTACTAGGGTATAGGCAGTTTGACGAAATGATACCTGGTATCATTAAGGTTTAGGGTAAGGTTTAGGGTTAGGTTTAGGGTTAGGGTAAGTGTTAGGGTATAGGCTGTTTGACGAAATGATACTTGGTATCATAAAGCGTTAGGATAAGGTTTAGCAGTAAGTAAGAAAATAAGCAATCAAGTAAGTAGACAAGTAAGTAAGTAATCAAGCAATCAAATAATTAAGTAAGAAAGTAAGTAATTAAGTAAGTTGGTAAGTAAATAAGTAAGTAAAAAAGTAACTAATTATATACGTATTTTTGTAAGTAAGTAAGCAAGTAAGTATACAATTATGTAGGTATTTTTGTAAATAAGTATGTAATAAGGTAGGTATTTTTGTGCAAATAAGTAATTAAGTAAGTAATTAGGGAGTACTCACATAAGTATATCAGTTTGTAAGTAGAAAGTAAGTAAATAGACATAAGTAAGTATTTAAGTAAGTATGTAATTAAGTTAATTCAGTAAGTAGGCCGGCAGGCAGGTAGGCATGCAGGCAGGTAAATAGGTATATGAGTAAGTATGTAATTAAGTAAGTATATCAGTATGTTTTAAGTAAATATATAAGTAAGTATGTTAGTAAGTACGTAAGTAAGTAAGGGTTAGGGTTAGGCTTAGGGTAGAGGCTGTACTAGGGTATAGGCAGTTTGACGAAATGATACTTGGTATCATTAAGGTTTAGGGTAAGGTTTAGGGTTAGGTTTAGGGTTAGGTTTAGGGTAAGGGTTAGGGTAGAGGCTGTACTAGGGTATAGGCAGATTGACGAAATGATACTTGGTATCATTAAGGTTTAGGGTAAGGTTTAGGGTTAGGTTTAGGGTTAGGTTTAGGGTAAGGGTTAGGGTAGAGGCTGTACTAGGGTATAGGCAGTTTGACGAAATGATACCTGGTATCATTAAGGTTTAGGGTAAGGTTTAGGGTTAGGTTTAGGGTTAGGGTAAGTGTTAGGGTATAGGCTGTTTGACGAAATGATACTTGGTATCATAAAGCGTTAGGATAAGGTTTAGCAGTAAGTAAGAAAATAAGCAATCAAGTAAGTAGACAAGTAAGTAAGTAATCAAGCAATCAAATAATTAAGTAAGAAAGTAAGTAATTAAGTAAGTTGGTAAGTAAATAAGTAAGTAAAAAAGTAACTAATTATATACGTATTTTTGTAAGTAAGTAAGCAAGTAAGTATACAATTATGTAGGTATTTTTGTAAATAAGTATGTAATAAGGTAGGTATTTTTGTGCAAATAAGTAATTAAGTAAGTAATTAGGGAGTACTCACATAAGTATATCAGTTTGTAAGTAGAAAGTAAGTAAATAGACATAAGTAAGTATTTAAGTAAGTATGTAATTAAGTTAATTCAGTAAGTAGGCCGGCAGGCAGGTAGGCATGCAGGCAGGTAAATAGGTATATGAGTAAGTATGTAATTAAGTAAGTATATCAGTATGTTTTAAGTAAATATATAAGTAAGTATGTTAGTAAGTACGTAAGTAAGTAAGGGTTAGGGTTAGGCTTAGGGTAGAGGCTGTACTAGGGTATAGGCAGTTTGACGAAATGATACTTGGTATCATTAAGGTTTAGGGTAAGGTTTAGGGTTAGGTTTAGGGTTAGGTTTAGGGTAAGGGTTAGGGTAGAGGCTGTACTAGGGTATAGGCAGATTGACGAAATGATACTTGGTATCATTAAGGTTTAGGGTAAGGTTTAGGGTTAGGTTTAGGGTTAGGTTTAGGGTAAGGGTTAGGGTAGAGGCTGTACTAGGGTATAGGCAGTTTGACGAAATGATACCTGGTATCATTAAGGTTTAGGGTAAGGTTTAGGGTTAGGTTTAGGGTTAGGGTAAGAGTTAGGGTATAGGCTGTTTGACGAAATGATACTTGGTATCATAAAGCGTTAGGATAAGGTTTAGCAGTAAGTAAGAAAATAAGCAATCAAGTAAGTAGACAAGTAAGTAAGTAATCAAGCAATCAAATAATTAAGTAAGAAAGTAAGTAATTAAGTAAGTTGGTAAGTAAATAAGTAAGTAAAAAAGTAACTAATTATATACGTATTTTTGTAAGTAAGTAAGCAAGTAAGTATACAATTATGTAGGTATTTTTGTAAATAAGTATGTAATAAGGTAGGTATTTTTGTGCAAATAAGTAATTAAGTAAGTAATTAGGGAGTACTCACATAAGTATATCAGTTTGTAAGTAGAAAGTAAGTAAATAGACATAAGTAAGTATTTAAGTAAGTATGTAATTAAGTTAATTCAGTAAGTAGGCCGGCAGGCAGGTAGGCATGCAGGCAGGTAAATAGGTATATGAGTAAGTATGTAATTAAGTAAGTATATCAGTATGTTTTAAGTAAATATATAAGTAAGTATGTTAGTAAGTACGTAAGTAAGTAAGGGTTAGGGTTAGGCTTAGGGTAGAGGCTGTACTAGGGTATAGGCAGTTTGACGAAATGATACTTGGTATCATTAAGGTTTAGGGTAAGGTTTAGGGTTAGGTTTAGGGTTAGGTTTAGGGTAAGGGTTAGGGTAGAGGCTGTACTAGGGTATAGGCAGATTGACGAAATGATACTTGGTATCATTAAGGTTTAGGGTAAGGTTTAGGGTTAGGTTTAGGGTTAGGTTTAGGGTAAGGGTTAGGGTAGAGGCTGTACTAGGGTATAGGCAGTTTGACGAAATGATACCTGGTATCATTAAGGTTTAGGGTAAGGTTTAGGGTTAGGTTTAGGGTTAGGGTAAGAGTTAGGGTATAGGCTGTTTGACGAAATGATACTTGGTATCATAAAACGTTAGGATAAGGTTTAGCAGTAAGTAAGAAAATAAGCAATCAAGTAAGTAGACAAGTAAGTAAGTAATCAAGCAATCAAATAATTAAGTAAGAAAGTAAGTAATTAAGTAAGTTGGTAAGTAAATAAGTAAGTAAAAAAGTAACTAATTATATACGTATTTTTGTAAGTAAGTAAGCAAGTAAGTATACAATTATGTAGGTATTTTTGTAAATAAGTATGTAATAAGGTAGGTATTTTTGTGCAAATAAGTAATTAAGTAAGTAATTAGGGAGTACTCACATAAGTATATCAGTTTGTAAGTAGAAAGTAAGTAAATAGACATAAGTAAGTATTTAAGTAAGTATGTAATTAAGTTAATTCAGTAAGTAGGCCGGCAGGCAGGTAGGCATGCAGGCAGGTAAATAGGTATATGAGTAAGTATGTAATTAAGTAAGTATATCAGTATGTTTTAAGTAAATATATAAGTAAGTATGTTAGTAAGTACGTAAGTAAGTAAGGGTTAGGGTTAGGCTTAGGGTAGAGGCTGTACTAGGGTATAGGCAGTTTGACGAAATGATACTTGGTATCATTAAGGTTTAGGGTAAGGTTTAGGGTTAGGTTTAGGGTTAGGTTTAGGGTAAGGGTTAGGGTAGAGGCTGTACTAGGGTATAGGCAGATTGACGAAATGATACTTGGTATCATTAAGGTTTAGGGTAAGGTTTAGGGTTAGGTTTAGGGTTAGGTTTAGGGTAAGGGTTAGGGTAGAGGCTGTACTAGGGTATAGGCAGTTTGACGAAATGATACCTGGTATCATTAAGGTTTAGGGTAAGGTTTAGGGTTAGGTTTAGGGTTAGGGTAAGAGTTAGGGTATAGGCTGTTTGACGAAATGATACTTGGTATCATAAAGCGTTAGGATAAGGTTTAGCAGTAAGTAAGAAAATAAGCAATCAAGTAAGTAGACAAGTAAGTAAGTAATCAAGCAATCAAATAATTAAGTAAGAAAGTAAGTAATTAAGTAAGTTGGTAAGTAAATAAGTAAGTAAAAAAGTAACTAATTATATACGTATTTTTGTAAGTAAGTAAGCAAGTAAGTATACAATTATGTAGGTATTTTTGTAAATAAGTATGTAATAAGGTAGGTATTTTTGTGCAAATAAGTAATTAAGTAAGTAATTAGGGAGTACTCACATAAGTATATCAGTTTGTAAGTAGAAAGTAAGTAAATAGACATAAGTAAGTATTTAAGTAAGTATGTAATTAAGTTAATTCAGTAAGTAGGCCGGCAGGCAGGTAGGCATGCAGGCAGGTAAATAGGTATATGAGTAAGTATGTAATTAAGTAAGTATATCAGTATGTTTTAAGTAAATATATAAGTAAGTATGTTAGTAAGTACGTAAGTAAGTAAGGGTTAGGGTTAGGCTTAGGGTAGAGGCTGTACTAGGGTATAGGCAGTTTGACGAAATGATACTTGGTATCATTAAGGTTTAGGGTAAGGTTTAGGGTTAGGTTTAGGGTTAGGTTTAGGGTAAGGGTTAGGGTAGAGGCTGTACTAGGGTATAGGCAGATTGACGAAATGATACTTGGTATCATTAAGGTTTAGGGTAAGGTTTAGGGTTAGGTTTAGGGTTAGGTTTAGGGTAAGGGTTAGGGTAGAGGCTGTACTAGGGTATAGGCAGTTTGACGAAATGATACCTGGTATCATTAAGGTTTAGGGTAAGGTTTAGGGTTAGGTTTAGGGTTAGGGTAAGAGTTAGGGTATAGGCTGTTTGACGAAATGATACTTGGTATCATAAAGCGTTAGGATAAGGTTTAGCAGTAAGTAAGAAAATAAGCAATCAAGTAAGTAGACAAGTAAGTAAGTAATCAAGCAATCAAATAATTAAGTAAGAAAGTAAGTAATTAAGTAAGTTGGTAAGTAAATAAGTAAGTAAAAAAGTAACTAATTATATACGTATTTTTGTAAGTAAGTAAGCAAGTAAGTATACAATTATGTAGGTATTTTTGTAAATAAGTATGTAATAAGGTAGGTATTTTTGTGCAAATAAGTAATTAAGTAAGTAATTAGGGAGTACTCACATAAGTATATCAGTTTGTAAGTAGAAAGTAAGTAAATAGACATAAGTAAGTATTTAAGTAAGTATGTAATTAAGTTAATTCAGTAAGTAGGCCGGCAGGCAGGTAGGCATGCAGGCAGGTAAATAGGTATATGAGTAAGTATGTAATTAAGTAAGTATATCAGTATGTTTTAAGTAAATATATAAGTAAGTATGTTAGTAAGTACGTAAGTAAGTAAGGGTTAGGGTTAGGCTTAGGGTAGAGGCTGTACTAGGGTATAGGCAGTTTGACGAAATGATACTTGGTATCATTAAGGTTTAGGGTAAGGTTTAGGGTTAGGTTTAGGGTTAGGTTTAGGGTAAGGGTTAGGGTAGAGGCTGTACTAGGGTATAGGCAGATTGACGAAATGATACTTGGTATCATTAAGGTTTAGGGTAAGGTTTAGGGTTAGGTTTAGGGTTAGGTTTAGGGTAAGGGTTAGGGTAGAGGCTGTACTAGGGTATAGGCAGTTTGACGAAATGATACCTGGTATCATTAAGGTTTAGGGTAAGGTTTAGGGTTAGGTTTAGGGTTAGGGTAAGAGTTAGGGTATAGGCTGTTTGACGAAATGATACTTGGTATCATAAAGCGTTAGGATAAGGTTTAGCAGTAAGTAAGAAAATAAGCAATCAAGTAAGTAGACAAGTAAGTAAGTAATCAAGCAATCAAATAATTAAGTAAGAAAGTAAGTAATTAAGTAAGTTGGTAAGTAAATAAGTAAGTAAAAAAGTAACTAATTATATACGTATTTTTGTAAGTAAGTAAGCAAGTAAGTATACAATTATGTAGGTATTTTTGTAAATAAGTATGTAATAAGGTAGGTATTTTTGTGCAAATAAGTAATTAAGTAAGTAATTAGGGAGTACTCACATAAGTATATCAGTTTGTAAGTAGAAAGTAAGTAAATAGACATAAGTAAGTATTTAAGTAAGTATGTAATTAAGTTAATTCAGTAAGTAGGCCGGCAGGCAGGTAGGCATGCAGGCAGGTAAATAGGTATATGAGTAAGTATGTAATTAAGTAAGTATATCAGTATGTTTTAAGTAAATATATAAGTAAGTATGTTAGTAAGTACGTAAGTAAGTAAGGGTTAGGGTTAGGCTTAGGGTAGAGGCTGTACTAGGGTATAGGCAGTTTGACGAAATGATACTTGGTATCATTAAGGTTTAGGGTAAGGTTTAGGGTTAGGTTTAGGGTTAGGTTTAGGGTAAGGGTTAGGGTAGAGGCTGTACTAGGGTATAGGCAGATTGACGAAATGATACTTGGTATCATTAAGGTTTAGGGTAAGGTTTAGGGTTAGGTTTAGGGTTAGGTTTAGGGTAAGGGTTAGGGTAGAGGCTGTACTAGGGTATAGGCAGTTTGACGAAATGATACCTGGTATCATTAAGGTTTAGGGTAAGGTTTAGGGTTAGGTTTAGGGTTAGGGTAAGAGTTAGGGTATAGGCTGTTTGACGAAATGATACTTGGTATCATAAAGCGTTAGGATAAGGTTTAGCAGTAAGTAAGAAAATAAGCAATCAAGTAAGTAGACAAGTAAGTAAGTAATCAAGCAATCAAATAATTAAGTAAGAAAGTAAGTAATTAAGTAAGTTGGTAAGTAAATAAGTAAGTAAAAAAGTAACTAATTATATACGTATTTTTGTAAGTAAGTAAGCAAGTAAGTATACAATTATGTAGGTATTTTTGTAAATAAGTATGTAATAAGGTAGGTATTTTTGTGCAAATAAGTAATTAAGTAAGTAATTAGGGAGTACTCACATAAGTATATCAGTTTGTAAGTAGAAAGTAAGTAAATAGACATAAGTAAGTATTTAAGTAAGTATGTAATTAAGTTAATTCAGTAAGTAGGCCGGCAGGCAGGTAGGCATGCAGGCAGGTAAATAGGTATATGAGTAAGTATGTAATTAAGTAAGTATATCAGTATGTTTTAAGTAAATATATAAGTAAGTATGTTAGTAAGTACGTAAGTAAGTAAGGGTTAGGGTTAGGCTTAGGGTAGAGGCTGTACTAGGGTATAGGCAGTTTGACGAAATGATACTTGGTATCATTAAGGTTTAGGGTAAGGTTTAGGGTTAGGTTTAGGGTTAGGTTTAGGGTAAGGGTTAGGGTAGAGGCTGTACTAGGGTATAGGCAGATTGACGAAATGATACTTGGTATCATTAAGGTTTAGGGTAAGGTTTAGGGTTAGGTTTAGGGTTAGGTTTAGGGTAAGGGTTAGGGTAGAGGCTGTACTAGGGTATAGGCAGTTTGACGAAATGATACCTGGTATCATTAAGGTTTAGGGTAAGGTTTAGGGTTAGGTTTAGGGTTAGGGTAAGAGTTAGGGTATAGGCTGTTTGACGAAATGATACTTGGTATCATAAAGCGTTAGGATAAGGTTTAGCAGTAAGTAAGAAAATAAGCAATCAAGTAAGTAGACAAGTAAGTAAGTAATCAAGCAATCAAATAATTAAGTAAGAAAGTAAGTAATTAAGTAAGTTGGTAAGTAAATAAGTAAGTAAAAAAGTAACTAATTATATACGTATTTTTGTAAGTAAGTAAGCAAGTAAGTATACAATTATGTAGGTATTTTTGTAAATAAGTATGTAATAAGGTAGGTATTTTTGTGCAAATAAGTAATTAAGTAAGTAATTAGGGAGTACTCACATAAGTATATCAGTTTGTAAGTAGAAAGTAAGTAAATAGACATAAGTAAGTATTTAAGTAAGTATGTAATTAAGTTAATTCAGTAAGTAGGCCGGCAGGCAGGTAGGCATGCAGGCAGGTAAATAGGTATATGAGTAAGTATGTAATTAAGTAAGTATATCAGTATGTTTTAAGTAAATATATAAGTAAGTATGTTAGTAAGTACGTAAGTAAGTAAGGGTTAGGGTTAGGCTTAGGGTAGAGGCTGTACTAGGGTATAGGCAGTTTGACGAAATGATACTTGGTATCATTAAGGTTTAGGGTAAGGTTTAGGGTTAGGTTTAGGGTTAGGTTTAGGGTAAGGGTTAGGGTAGAGGCTGTACTAGGGTATAGGCAGATTGACGAAATGATACTTGGTATCATTAAGGTTTAGGGTAAGGTTTAGGGTTAGGTTTAGGGTTAGGTTTAGGGTAAGGGTTAGGGTAGAGGCTGTACTAGGGTATAGGCAGTTTGACGAAATGATACCTGGTATCATTAAGGTTTAGGGTAAGGTTTAGGGTTAGGTTTAGGGTTAGGGTAAGAGTTAGGGTATAGGCTGTTTGACGAAATGATACTTGGTATCATAAAGCGTTAGGATAAGGTTTAGCAGTAAGTAAGAAAATAAGCAATCAAGTAAGTAGACAAGTAAGTAAGTAATCAAGCAATCAAATAATTAAGTAAGAAAGTAAGTAATTAAGTAAGTTGGTAAGTAAATAAGTAAGTAAAAAAGTAACTAATTATATACGTATTTTTGTAAGTAAGTAAGCAAGTAAGTATACAATTATGTAGGTATTTTTGTAAATAAGTATGTAATAAGGTAGGTATTTTTGTGCAAATAAGTAATTAAGTAAGTAATTAGGGAGTACTCACATAAGTATATCAGTTTGTAAGTAGAAAGTAAGTAAATAGACATAAGTAAGTATTTAAGTAAGTATGTAATTAAGTTAATTCAGTAAGTAGGCCGGCAGGCAGGTAGGCATGCAGGCAGGTAAATAGGTATATGAGTAAGTATGTAATTAAGTAAGTATATCAGTATGTTTTAAGTAAATATATAAGTAAGTATGTTAGTAAGTACGTAAGTAAGTAAGGGTTAGGGTTAGGCTTAGGGTAGAGGCTGTACTAGGGTATAGGCAGTTTGACGAAATGATACTTGGTATCATTAAGGTTTAGGGTAAGGTTTAGGGTTAGGTTTAGGGTTAGGTTTAGGATAAGGGTTAGGGTAGAGGCTGTACTAGGGTATAGGCAGATTGACGAAATGATACTTGGTATCATTAAGGTTTAGGGTAAGGTTTAGGGTTAGGTTTAGGGTTAGGTTTAGGGTAAGGGTTAGGGTAGAGGCTGTACTAGGGTATAGGCAGTTTGACGAAATGATACCTGGTATCATTAAGGTTTAGGGTAAGGTTTAGGGTTAGGTTTAGGGTTAGGGTAAGAGTTAGGGTATAGGCTGTTTGACGAAATGATACTTGGTATCATAAAGCGTTAGGATAAGGTTTAGCAGTAAGTAAGAAAATAAGCAATCAAGTAAGTAGACAAGTAAGTAAGTAATCAAGCAATCAAATAATTAAGTAAGAAAGTAAGTAATTAAGTAAGTTGGTAAGTAAATAAGTAAGTAAAAAAGTAACTAATTATATACGTATTTTTGTAAGTAAGTAAGCAAGTAAGTATACAATTATGTAGGTATTTTTGTAAATAAGTATGTAATAAGGTAGGTATTTTTGGGCAAATAAGTAATTAAGTAAGTAATTAGGGAGTACTCACATAAGTATATCAGTTTGTAAGTAGAAAGTAAGTAAATAGACATAAGTAAGTATTTAAGTAAGTATGTAATTAAGTTAATTCAGTAAGTAGGCCGGCAGGCAGGTAGGCATGCAGGCAGGTAAATAGGTATATGAGTAAGTATGTAATTAAGTAAGTATATCAGTATGTTTTAAGTAAATATATAAGTAAGTATGTTAGTAAGTACGTAAGTAAGTAAGGGTTAGGGTTAGGCTTAGGGTAGAGGCTGTACTAGGGTATAGGCAGTTTGACGAAATGATACTTGGTATCATTAAGGTTTAGGGTAAGGTTTAGGGTTAGGTTTAGGGTTAGGTTTAGGGTAAGGGTTAGGGTAGAGGCTGTACTAGGGTATAGGCAGTTTGACGAAATGATACTTGGTATCATTAAGGTTTAGGGTAAGGTTTAGGGTTAGGTTTAGGGTTAGGTTTAGGGTAAGGGTTAGGGTAGAGGCTGTACTAGGGTATAGGCAGATTGACGAAATGATACTTGGTATCATTAAGGTTTAGGGTAAGGTTTAGGGTTAGGTTTAGGGTTAGGGTAAGAGTTAGGGTATAGGCTGTTTGACGAAATGATACTTGGTATCATAAAGCGTTAGGATAAGGTTTAGCAGTAAGTAAGAAAATAAGCAATCAAGTAAGTAGACAAGTAAGTAAGTAATCAAGCAATCAAATAATTAAGTAAGAAAGTAAGTAATTAAGTAAGTTGGTAAGTAAATAAGTAAGTAAAAAAGTAACTAATTATATACGTATTTTTGTAAGTAAGTAAGCAAGTAAGTATACAATTATGTAGGTATTTTTGTAAATAAGTATGTAATAAGGTAGGTATTTTTGTGCAAATAAGTAATTAAGTAAGTAATTAGGGAGTACTCACATAAGTATATCAGTTTGTAAGTAGAAAGTAAGTAAATAGACATAAGTAAGTATTTAAGTAAGTATGTAATTAAGTTAATTCAGTAAGTAGGCCGGCAGGCAGGTAGGCATGCAGGCAGGTAAATAGGTATATGAGTAAGTATGTAATTAAGTAAGTATATCAGTATGTTTTAAGTAAATATATAAGTAAGTATGTTAGTAAGTACGTAAGTAAGTAAGGGTTAGGGTTAGGGTTAGGGTTAGGGTATAGGCAGATTGACGAAATGATACTTGGTATCATTAAGGTTTAGGGTAAGGTTTAGGGTTAGGTTTAGGGTTAGGGTAAGAGTTAGGGTATAGGCTGTTTGACGAAATGATACTTGGTATCATAAAGCGTTAGGATAAGGTTTAGCAGTAAGTAAGAAAATAAGCAATCAAGTAAGTAGACAAGTAAGTAAGTAATCAAGCAATCAAATAATTAAGTAAGAAAGTAAGTAATTAAGTAAGTTGGTAAGTAAATAAGTAAGTAAAAAAGTAACTAATTATATACGTATTTTTGTAAGTAAGTAAGCAAGTAAGTATACAATTATGTAGGTATTTTTGTAAATAAGTATGTAATAAGGTAGGTATTTTTGTGCAAATAAGTAATTGGGTTAGGGTTAGGGTTAGGGTTAGGGTATAGGCAGATTGACGAAATGATACTTGGTATCATTAAGGTTTAGGGTAAGGTTTAGGGTTAGGTTTAGGGTTAGGGTAAGAGTTAGGGTATAGGCTGTTTGACGAAATGATACTTGGTATCATAAAGCGTTAGGATAAGGTTTAGCAGTAAGTAAGAAAATAAGCAATCAAGTAAGTAGACAAGTAAGTAAGTAATCAAGCAATCAAATAATTAAGTAAGAAAGTAAGTAATTAAGTAAGTTGGTAAGTAAATAAGTAAGTAAAAAAGTAACTAATTATATATGTATTTTTGTAAGTAAGTAAGCAAGTAAGTGTACAATTATGTAGGTATTTTTGTAAATAAGTATGTAATAAGGTAGGTATTTTTGTGCAAATAAGTAATTAAGTAATTAGGGAGTACTCGCATAAGTATATCAGTTTGTAAGTACGTCGACTTGTCACCGAGCTGTATCCGTTTGCGACCTACTGGTTACCTGACCGAATCTAGTCATTTTTACAGCAGGAGTAACACATTCATACATACATACATAAATAAATACATACATACATACAAACATACAAACATACATTGGGAGAAACTGTGATCCATTGACCGCAAGTCTGTCTCCATCCGCATACATAGGATTTGACATTCAGTATAAGTACTGTCGACTTGACCAGGCTGCAAACTGCGTTGACACCGTAAGGTTTCCATTTGCATAAGAGATAACCGTTGGCCGCAAACTTCGTTGTCACCGAGCTGTATCCGTTTGCGACCCACTGGTTACCTGACCAAATCAAGTCATTTGTACAGCAGAAGTAACACATACATACCTACATACATACAAACATACATGCACACATACATACACATACCTACATACATACCTACCTACATATCTACCTACATACCTACCTACATACCTACCTACATACCTACCTACATACAAACATATCCATCCATACATACATACATACATACATACATACATACAATACAGCTCACGCGAAAGACACACTTTACTCGATTTGCCGAGTTTGGTCGTATAGAGTTTCGCGCGTATATACGCGGAGTCGGTGTTTGTACTCGCAAATTCATGCGGCGAAAGTACGCCATTGTCGAGTCACACACTCCAAGTTACTCAGCGTAAAATCCAATTAACCATGACTGCACACCTGTGGTGATTTATTATTGGGAAAAAAACTGAATTTTCCGACAACTTTTCAACTTGTCTGATATCGCGCTTGAAAAAGCAATCCATCGCCAGAAAAAAGTACATAAAAAGTCAACAGTTTTCCTACCGACATAAATGCCAAGTGCATCTTTTATGTGCAGAGTTGACACGACTGATAAATACAATGAATAAATTTCGAAACAAATACGTATTTCAAACTTTTAATGCATTTAATCACAAGTTTTGTTCGTTTTTGTTGTCCGAAAGTCAACAGTTTTCCTACCGACATAAATACTAAATACCCATAATCCTTGGCCATGTAAGTATATTTTAACAAGACGGCACTAATAACGGGTTTATGACCCGGAATTCTTTACCATTTTTCTGATTATTTTGACTAAAGAACCCATCGATGTAATAATAAACATCAGAATAGTAAAATTTGTTACAAAGGAAGACTAATTAAAAACAAAATTATAATTTCCAGTATAATAATTACTAATTGAATGTTATGTCCAGTCGCCGCGAAGCCGTTAATAGTAACCGCCATATAACTGTCGTGACCCAATATACATAATCCGGGCATTCTAATTTTCCCACATCCGCTTTTCCAAAACAAAACAAAAGTCTTCTTCTTCGATTTTTTCTAAAGTTATTGAATAATTATGCATTAAAATGACTGCAATTAGAAAAAGTTGGACCTTTTACCTGTGCAGTTTCGAACTCGAGTTTATTTACGCAGAGTATCGTGGCGTACCTTCTTGGCGTAAGTACGCCGAGAAGCTTTTCCGACTCCGCGTAGTTTTATAATCGAAACTCTGCGTAATTACGCGATTTCTAAATTCCTCACTCGGTGTGAAAGAGTAAATTGTGGGCTTTGCGTGAGCTGTACTGTACATACATACAATATATACAACTTACACAATGTCCGGATTCCTTCTTGGTCTCTCGATTATCGTACCAGGGACCCACTGGTCTGGGTACTCATACCGGCTACTTCAGGGATAGGGCGGGGGGATCTAGCTCTGGACTCTGTTAAAAATATTTGTTAAAATATATGTGTTTGGTGGAAATGAAATGTGTTTATACGAAATGTGATTATACAAGAACAGGGTATGTTTTATACAAGCACAAAGGAGGGTTGACAGTATTTACCTACAACCTTCACTGATTTTTCGAGATTTACAACTGTATCACTTCTTCACTATTTCACAAGGTAAGTGAAGTATTTATGGGATAATTTGTATTATGATAGAACCATGTATATCTGATGGAAATATAATAATTCTAGACTGATCTGTGTATTATGGCAGCCATATGACTAGATGCAATTAGCCCAGTATTATAGCACGACATTCATTATAGTAAACTTTTTCTTTTCATTGATTTTTCAAGAATTAGCACTGAATCACTTCTTCATTAATTCACAAAGTAAGTAAAGTATTTACGGGATAATTTGTATTATGATAGATCCATGTATATCTGATGGAAATATAATAATTCTAGACTGATCTGTGTATTATGGCATCTATATGACGCGATGCAATTAGCCCAATATTATAGCACGACAATAGTAATCTTTTTGTTTTCACTGATTTTTCAGGAATTACCACTGTATCACTTCTTCATTATTTCACAAAGTAAGTAGAGTATTTACGGGATAATTTGTATTATGATAGATCCATGTATATCTGATGGAAATATAATAATTCTAGACTGATCTGTGTATTATGGCATCTATATGACGCGATGCAATTAGCCCAGTATTATAGCACGACTTCAGTAAACTTGTTATTTTCACTGATATTTCAAGAATTACCACTGTATCACTTCTTCATTATTTCACAAAGTAAGTAAATTATTTACGGGATAATTTGTATTATGATAGATCCATGTATATCTGATGGAAATATAATAATTCTAGACTGATCTGTGTATTATGGCATCTATATGACGCGATGCAATTAGCCCAGTATAATAGCACGACAATAGTAATCTTTTTATTTTCACTGATTTTTCAGGAATTACCACTGTATCACTTCTTCATTATTTCACAAAGTAAGTAAAGTATTTACGGGATAATTTGTATTATGATAGATCCATGTATACCTGATGGAAATATATTAATTCTAGACTGATCTGTGTATTATGGCATCTGTATGACGCGATGCAATTAGCCCAGTATTATAGCACGACAATAGTAATCTTTTTCTTTTCACTGATTTTTCAAGAATTACCACTGTATCACTTCTTCATTATTTCACAAAGTAAGTAAACTATTTATGGGATAATTTGTATTATGATAGATCCATGTATATCTGATGGAAATATAATAATTCTAGACTGATCTGTGTATTATGGCATCTATATGACGCGATGCAATTAGCCCAGTATTATAGCACGACAATAGTAATCTTTTTATTTTCACTGATTTTTCAGGAATTACCACTGTATTACTTCTTCATTATTTCACAAAGTAAGCAAAGTATTTACGGGATAATTTGTATTATGATAGATCCATGTATATCTGATGGAAATATAATAATTCTAGACTGATCTGTGTATTATGGCATCTATATGACGCGATGCAATTAGCCCAGTATTATAGCACGACAATAGTAATCTTTTTCTTTTCACTGATTTTTCAAGAATTACCACTGTATCACTTCTTCATTATTTCACAAAGTAAGTAAAATATTTATGGGATAATTTGTATTATGATAGATCCATGTATATCTGATGGAAATATAATAATTCTAGACTGATCTGTGTATTATGGCATCTATATGACGCGATGCAATTAGCCCAGTATTATAGCACGACAATAGTAATCTTTTTATTTTCACTGATTTTTCAGGAATTACCACTGTATTACTTCTTCATTATTTCACAAAGTAAGCAAAGTATTTACGGGATAATTTGTATTATGATAGATCCATGTATATCTGATGGAAATATAATAATTCTAGACTGATCTGTGTATTATGGCATCTATATGACGCGATGCAATTAGCCCAGTATTATAGCACGACAATAGTAATCTTTTTCTTTTCACTGATTTTTCAAGAATTACCACTGTATCACTTCTTCATTATTTCACAAAGTAAGTAAAATATTTATGGGATAATTTGTATTATGATAGATCCATGTATATCTGATGGAAATATAATAATTCTAGACTGATCTGTGTATTATGGCATCTATATGACGCGATGCAATTAGCCCAGTATTATAGCACGACAATAGTAATCTTTTTATTTTCACTGATTTTTCAGGAATTACCACTGTATTACTTCTTCATTATTTCACAAAGTAAGCAAAGTATTTACGGGATAATTTGTATTATGATAGATCCATGTATATCTGATGGAAATATAATAATTCTAGACTGATCTGTGTATTATGGCATCTATATGACGCGATGCAATTAGCCCAGTATTATAGCACGACAATAGTAATCTTTTTCTTTTCACTGATATTTCAAGAATTACCACTGTATCACTTCTTCATTATTTCACAAAGTAAGTAAAATATTTATGGGATAATTTGTATTATGATAGATCCATGTATATCTGATGGAAATATAATAATTCTAGACTGATCTGTGTATTATGGCATCTATATGACGCGATGCAATTAGCCCAGTATTATAGCACGACAATAGTAATCTTTTTATTTTCACTGATTTTTCAGGAATTACCACTGTATTACTTCTTCATTATTTCACAAAGTAAGCAAAGTATTTACGGGATAATTTGTATTATGATAGATCCATGTATATCTGATGGAAATATAATAATTCTAGACTGATCTGTGTATTATGGCATCTATATGACGCGATGCAATTAGCCCAGTATTATAGCACGACAATAGTAATCTTTTTCTTTTCACTGATTTTTCAAGAATTACCACTGTATCACTTCTTCATTATTTCACAAAGTAAGTAAAATATTTATGGGATAATTTGTATTATGATAGATCCATGTATATCTGATGGAAATATAATAATTCTAGACTGATCTGTGTATTATGGCATCTATATGACGCGATGCAATTAGCCCAGTATTATAGCACGACAATAGTAATCTTTTTATTTTCACTGATTTTTCAGGAATTACCACTGTATTACTTCTTCATTATTTCACAAAGTAAGCAAAGTATTTACGGGATAATTTGTATTATGATAGATCCATGTATATCTGATGGAAATATAATAATTCTAGACTGATCTGTGTATTATGGCATCTATATGACGCGATGCAATTAGCCCAGTATTATAGCACGACAATAGTAATCTTTTTCTTTTCACTGATTTTTCAAGAATTACCACTGTATCACTTCTTCATTATTTCACAAAGTAAGTAAAATATTTATGGGATAATTTGTATTATGATAGATCCATGTATATCTGATGGAAATATAATAATTCTAGACTGATCTGTGTATTATGGCATCTATATGACGCGATGCAATTAGCCCAGTATTATAGCACGACAATAGTAATCTTTTTCTTTTCACTGATTTTTCAAGAATTACCACTGTATCACTTCTTCATTATTTCACAAAGTAAGTAAAATATTTACGGGATAATTTGTATTATGATAGATCCATGTATATCTGATGGAAATATAATAATTCTAGACTGATCTGTGTATTATGGCATCTATATGACGCGATGCAATTAGCCCAGTATTATAGCACGACAATAGTAATCTTTTTATTTTCACTGATTTTTCAGGAATTACCACTGTATTACTTCTTCATTATTTCACAAAGTAAGCAAAGTATTTACGGGATAATTTGTATTATGATAGATCCATGTATATCTGATGGAAATATAATAATTCTAGACTGATCTGTGTATTATGGCATCTATATGACGCGATGCAATTAGCCCAGTATTATAGCACGACAATAGTAATCTTTTTCTTTTCACTGATTTTTCAAGAATTACCACTGTATCACTTCTTCATTATTTCACAAAGTAAGTAAAATATTTACGGGATAATTTGTATTATGATAGATCCATGTATATCTGATGGAAATATAATAACTCTAGACTGATCTGTGTATTATGGCATCTATATGACGCGATGCAATTAGCCCAGTATTATAGCACGACAATAGTAATCTTTTTATTTTCACTGATTTTTCAGGAATTACCACTGTATTACTTCTTCATTATTTCACAAAGTAAGCAAAGTATTTACGGGATAATTTGTATTATGATAGATCCATGTATATCTGATGGAAATATAATAATTCTAGACTGATCTGTGTATTATGGCATCTATATGACGCGATGCAATTAGCCCAGTATTATAGCACGACAATAGTAATCTTTTTCTTTTCACTGATTTTTCAAGAATTACCACTGTATCACTTCTTCATTATTTCACAAAGTAAGTAAAATATTTATGGGATAATTTGTATTATGATAGATCCATGTATATCTGATGGAAATATAATAATTCTAGACTGATCTGTGTATTATGGCATCTATATGACGCGATGCAATTAGCCCAGTATTATAGCACGACAATAGTAATCTTTTTCTTTTCACTGATTTTTCAAGAATTACCACTGTATCACTTCTTCATTATTTCACAAAGTAAGTAAAATATTTATGGGATAATTTGTATTATGATAGATCCATGTATATCTGATGGAAATATAATAATTCTAGACTGATCTGTGTATTATGGCATCTATATGACGCGATGCAATTAGCCCAGTATTATAGCACGACAATAGTAATCTTTTTATTTTCACTGATTTTTCAGGAATTACCACTGTATTACTTCTTCATTATTTCACAAAGTAAGCAAAGTATTTACGGGATAATTTGTATTATGATAGATCCATGTATATCTGATGGAAATATAATAATTCTAGACTGATCTGTGTATTATGGCATCTATATGACGCGATGCAATTAGCCCAGTATTATAGCACGACAATAGTAATCTTTTTCTTTTCACTGATTTTTCAAGAATTACCACTGTATCACTTCTTCATTATTTCACAAAGTAAGTAAAATATTTATGGGATAATTTGTATTATGATAGATCCATGTATATCTGATGGAAATATAATAATTCTAGACTGATCTGTGTATTATGGCATCTATATGACGCGATGCAATTAGCCCAGTATTATAGCACGACAATAGTAATCTTTTTATTTTCACTGATTTTTCAGGAATTACCACTGTATTACTTCTTCATTATTTCACAAAGTAAGCAAAGTATTTACGGGATAATTTGTATTATGATAGATCCATGTATATCTGATGGAAATATAATAATTCTAGACTGATCTGTGTATTATGGCATCTATATGACGCGATGCAATTAGCCCAGTATTATAGCATGACAATAGTAATCTTCTTCTTTTCACTGATTTTTCAAGAATTACCACTGTATCACTTCTTCATTATTTCACAAAGTAAGTAAAATATTTATGGGATAATTTGTATTATGATAGATCCATGTATATCTGATGGAAATATAATAATTCTAGACTGATCTGTGTATTATGGCATCTATATGACGCGATGCAATTAGCCCAGTATTATAGCACGACAATAGTAATCTTTTTATTTTCACTGATTTTTCAGGAATTACCACTGTATTACTTCTTCATTATTTCACAAAGTAAGCAAAGTATTTACGGGATAATTTGTATTATGATAGATCCATGTATATCTGATGGAAATATAATAATTCTAGACTGATCTGTGTATTATGGCATCTATATGACGCGATGCAATTAGCCCAGTATTATAGCACGACAATAGTAATCTTTTTCTTTTCACTGATTTTTCAAGAATTACCACTGTATCACTTCTTCATTATTTCACAAAGTAAGTAAAATATTTATGGGATAATTTGTATTATGATAGATCCATGTATATCTGATGGAAATATAATAATTCTAGACTGATCTGTGTATTATGGCATCTATATGACGCGATGCAATTAGCCCAGTATTATAGCACGACAATAGTAATCTTTTTATTTTCACTGATTTTTCAGGAATTACCACTGTATTACTTCTTCATTATTTCACAAAGTAAGCAAAGTATTTACGGGATAATTTGTATTATGATAGATCCATGTATATCTGATGGAAATATAATAATTCTAGACTGATCTGTGTATTATGGCATCTATATGACGCGATGCAATTAGCCCAGTATTATAGCACGACAATAGTAATCTTTTTCTTTTCACTGATTTTTCAAGAATTACCACTGTATCACTTCTTCATTATTTCACAAAGTAAGTAAAATATTTATGGGATAATTTGTATTATGATAGATCCATGTATATCTGATGGAAATATAATAATTCTAGACTGATCTGTGTATTATGGCATCTATATGACGCGATGCAATTAGCCCAGTATTATAGCACGACAATAGTAATCTTTTTATTTTCACTGATTTTTCAGGAATTACCACTGTATTACTTCTTCATTATTTCACAAAGTAAGCAAAGTATTTACGGGATAATTTGTATTATGATAGATCCATGTATATCTGATGGAAATATAATAATTCTAGACTGATCTGTGTATTATGGCATCTATATGACGCGATGCAATTAGCCCAGTATTATAGCACGACAATAGTAATCTTTTTCTTTTCACTGATTTTTCAAGAATTACCACTGTATCACTTCTTCATTATTTCACAAAGTAAGTAAAATATTTATGGGATAATTTGTATTATGATAGATCCATGTATATCTGATGGAAATATAATAATTCTAGACTGATCTGTGTATTATGGCATCTATATGACGCGATGCAATTAGCCCAGTATTATAGCACGACAATAGTAATCTTTTTATTTTCACTGATTTTTCAGGAATTACCACTGTATTACTTCTTCATTATTTCACAAAGTAAGCAAAGTATTTACGGGATAATTTGTATTATGATAGATCCATGTATATCTGATGGAAATATAATAATTCTAGACTGATCTGTGTATTATGGCATCTATATGACGCGATGCAATTAGCCCAGTATTATAGCACGACAATAGTAATCTTTTTCTTTTCACTGATTTTTCAAGAATTACCACTGTATCACTTCTTCATTATTTCACAAAGTAAGTAAAATATTTATGGGATAATTTGTATTATGATAGATCCATGTATATCTGATGGAAATATAATAATTCTAGACTGATCTGTGTATTATGGCATCTATATGACGCGATGCAATTAGCCCAGTATTATAGCACGACAATAGTAATCTTTTTATTTTCACTGATTTTTCAGGAATTACCACTGTATTACTTCTTCATTATTTCACAAAGTAAGCAAAGTATTTACGGGATAATTTGTATTATGATAGATCCATGTATATCTGATGGAAATATAATAATTCTAGACTGATCTGTGTATTATGGCATCTATATGACGCGATGCAATTAGCCCAGTATTATAGCACGACAATAGTAATCTTTTTCTTTTCACTGATTTTTCAAGAATTACCACTGTATCACTTCTTCATTATTTCACAAAGTAAGTAAAATATTTATGGGATAATTTGTATTATGATAGATCCATGTATATCTGATGGAAATATAATAATTCTAGACTGATCTGTGTATTATGGCATCTATATGACGCGATGCAATTAGCCCAGTATTATAGCACGACAATAGTAATCTTTTTATTTTCACTGATTTTTCAGGAATTACCACTGTATTACTTCTTCATTATTTCACAAAGTAAGCAAAGTATTTACGGGATAATTTGTATTATGATAGATCCATGTATATCTGATGGAAATATAATAATTCTAGACTGATCTGTGTATTATGGCATCTATATGACGCGATGCAATTAGCCCAGTATTATAGCACGACAATAGTAATCTTTTTCTTTTCACTGATTTTTCAAGAATTACCACTGTATCACTTCTTCATTATTTCACAAAGTAAGTAAAATATTTATGGGATAATTTGTATTATGATAGATCCATGTATATCTGATGGAAATATAATAATTCTAGACTGATCTGTGTATTATGGCATCTATATGACGCGATGCAATTAGCCCAGTATTATAGCACGACAATAGTAATCTTTTTATTTTCACTGATTTTTCAGGAATTACCACTGTATTACTTCTTCATTATTTCACAAAGTAAGCAAAGTATTTACGGGATAATTTGTATTATGATAGATCCATGTATATCTGATGGAAATATAATAATTCTAGACTGATCTGTGTATTATGGCATCTATATGACGCGATGCAATTAGCCCAGTATTATAGCACGACAATAGTAATCTTTTTCTTTTCACTGATTTTTCAAGAATTACCACTGTATCACTTCTTCATTATTTCACAAAGTAAGTAAAATATTTATGGGATAATTTGTATTATGATAGATCCATGTATATCTGATGGAAATATAATAATTCTAGACTGATCTGTGTATTATGGCATCTATATGACGCGATGCAATTAGCCCAGTATTATAGCACGACAATAGTAATCTTTTTATTTTCACTGATTTTTCAGGAATTACCACTGTATTACTTCTTCATTATTTCACAAAGTAAGCAAAGTATTTACGGGATAATTTGTATTATGATAGATCCATGTATATCTGATGGAAATATAATAATTCTAGACTGATCTGTGTATTATGGCATCTATATGACGCGATGCAATTAGCCCAGTATTATAGCACGACAATAGTAATCTTTTTCTTTTCACTGATTTTTCAAGAATTACCACTGTATCACTTCTTCATTATTTCACAAAGTAAGTAAAATATTTATGGGATAATTTGTATTATGATAGATCCATGTATATCTGATGGAAATATAATAATTCTAGACTGATCTGTGTATTATGGCATCTATATGACGCGATGCAATTAGCCCAGTATTATAGCACGACAATAGTAATCTTTTTATTTTCACTGATTTTTCAGGAATTACCACTGTATTACTTCTTCATTATTTCACAAAGTAAGCAAAGTATTTACGGGATAATTTGTATTATGATAGATCCATGTATATCTGATGGAAATATAATAATTCTAGACTGATCTGTGTATTATGGCATCTATATGACGCGATGCAATTAGCCCAGTATTATAGCACGACAATAGTAATCTTTTTCTTTTCACTGATTTTTCAAGAATTACCACTGTATCACTTCTTCATTATTTCACAAAGTAAGTAAAATATTTATGGGATAATTTGTATTATGATAGATCCATGTATATCTGATGGAAATATAATAATTCTAGACTGATCTGTGTATTATGGCATCTATATGACGCGATGCAATTAGCCCAGTATTATAGCACGACAATAGTAATCTTTTTATTTTCACTGATTTTTCAGGAATTACCACTGTATTACTTCTTCATTATTTCACAAAGTAAGCAAAGTATTTACGGGATAATTTGTATTATGATAGATCCATGTATATCTGATGGAAATATAATAATTCTAGACTGATCTGTGTATTATGGCATCTATATGACGCGATGCAATTAGCCCAGTATTATAGCACGACAATAGTAATCTTTTTCTTTTCACTGATTTTTCAAGAATTACCACTGTATCACTTCTTCATTATTTCACAAAGTAAGTAAAATATTTATGGGATAATTTGTATTATGATAGATCCATGTATATCTGATGGAAATATAATAATTCTAGACTGATCTGTGTATTATGGCATCTATATGACGCGATGCAATTAGCCCAGTATTATAGCACGACAATAGTAATCTTTTATTTTCACTGATTTTTCAGGAATTACCACTGTATTACTTCTTCATTATTTCACAAAGTAAGCAAAGTATTTACGGGATAATTTGTATTATGATAGATCCATGTATATCTGATGGAAATATAATAATTCTAGACTGATCTGTGTATTATGGCATCTATATGACGCGATGCAATTAGCCCAGTAATATAGCACGACAATAGTAATCTTTTTCTTTTCACTGATTTTTCAAGAATTACCACTGTATCACTTCTTCATTATTTCACAAAGTAAGTAAAATATTTATGGGATAATTTGTATTATGATAGATCCATGTATATCTGATGGAAATATA
>JAWPHD010021078.1:0-29415 GCA_037043455.1 Cyrtodaria siliqua | reverse complement strand
TAGGCAGGACTCCCCAAGTTGTACCCATGTAGAGGGTATAGGCAGGACTCCCCAAGTCGTACCCGTGTAGAGGGTATAGGTAGGACTCCCCAAGTTGTACCCGTGTAGAGGGTATAGGCAGGAATCCCCAAGTCGTACCCATGTAGAGGGTATAGGTAGGACTCCCCAAGTCGTACCCGTGTAGAGGGTATAGGTAGGACTCCCCAAGTCGTACCGTGTAGAGGGTATAGGTAGGACTCCCCAAGTCGTACCCGTGTAGAGGGAATAGGTAGGACTCCCCAAGTCGTACCCGTGTAGAGGGTATAGGCAGGACTCCCCAAGTTGTACCCATGTAGAGGGTATAGGCAGGACTCTCCAAGTCGTACCCGTGTAGAGGGTATAGACAGGACTCCCCAAGTTGTACCCGTTTAGAGGGTATAGGCAGGACTCCCCAATTCGTACTCGTGTAGAGGGTATAGGCAGGACTCCCCAATTCGTACCCGTGTAGAGGGTATAGGCAGGACTCCCCAAGTTGTACCCGTGTAGAGGGTATAGGCAGGACTCCCCAATTCGTACCCGTGTAGAGGGTATAGGCAGGACTCCCCAATTCGTACCCGTGTAGAGGGTATAGGCAGGACTCCACAATTCGTACCGTGTAGAGGGTATAGGCAAGACTCCCCAAGTTGTACCCGTGTAGAGGTATAGGTAGGACTCCCCAAGTCGTACCCGTGTAGAGGGTATAGGCAAGACTCCCCAAGTTGTACCCGTGTAGAGGGTATAGGTAGGACTCCCCAAGTCGTACCCGTGTAGAGGGTATAGGTAGGACTCCCAAAGTCGTACCCGTGTAGAGGGTATAGGCAGGACTCCCCAAGTTGTACCCCTGTAGAGGGTATAGGCAGGACTCCCCAAGTTGTACCCGTGTAGAGGGTATAGTAGGACTCCCCACGTCGTACCCATGTAGTGGGTATAGGTAGGACTCCCCAAGTCTTACCCATATAGAGGGTATAGGCAGGACCCCCCAAGTTGTACCCATGTAGAGGGTATAGGTAGGACTCCCCAAGTCTTACCCATGTAGAGGGTATAGGCAGGACTCCCAAGTCGTACCCATGTAGAGGGTATATGTAGGACTCCCCAAGTCGTACCCGTGTAGAGGGTATAGGTAGGACTCCCCAAGTCGTACCCGTGTAGAGGAAATAGGTAGGACTCCCCAAGTCGTACCCGTGTAGAGGGTATAGGCAGGACTCCCCAAGTTGTACCCATGTAGAGGGTATAGGCAGGACTCTCCAAGTCGTACCCGTGTAGAGGGTATAGACAGGACTCCCCAAGTTGTACCCGTGTAGAGGGTATAGGCAGGACTCCCCAATTCGTACCCGTGTAGAGGGAATAGGTAGGACTCCCCAAGTCGTACCCGTGTAGAGGGTATAGGCAGGACTCCCCAAGTTGTACCATGTAGAGGGTATAGGCAGGACTCTCCAAGTCGTACCGTGTAGAGGGTATAGACAGGACTCCCCAAGTCGTACCCGTGTAGAGGGTATAGGCAGGACTCCCCAATTCGTACCCGTGTAGAGGGTATAGGCAGGACTCCCCAAGTCGTACCCGTGTAGAGGGTATAGGCAGGACTCCCCAATTCGTACCCGTGTAGAGGGTATAGGCAGGACTCCCAAGTTGTACCCGTGTAGAGGGTATAGGCAGGACTCCCCAATTCGTACCCGTGTAGAGGGTATAGGCAGGACTCCCCAATTCGTACCCGTGTAGAGGGTATAGGCAGGACTCCCCAATTCGTACCCGTGTAGAGGGTATAGGCAAGACTCCCCAAGTTGTACCCGTGTAGAGGGTATAGGTAGGACTCCCCAAGTCGTACCCGTGTAGAGGGTATAGGTAGGACTCCCAAAGTCGTACCCGTGTAGAGGGTATAGGCAGGACTCCCCAAGTTGTACCCCTGTAGAGGGTATAGGCAGGACTCCCCAAGTTGTACCCGTGTAGAGGGTATAGGTAGGACTCCCCACGTCGTACCCATGTAGAGGGTATAGGTAGGACTCCCCAAGTCTTACCCATATAGAGGGTATAGGCAGGACCCCCCAAGTTGTACCCATGTAGAGGGTATAGGTAGGACTCCCCAAGTCTTACCCATGTAGAGGGTATAGGCAGGACTCCCCAAGTCGTACCCATGTAGAGGGTATATGTAGGACTCCCCAAGTCGTACCCGTGTAGAGGGTATAGGTAGGACTCCCCAAGTCGTACCCGTGTAGAGGAAATAGGTAGGACTCCCCAAGTCGTACCCGTGTAGAGGGTATAGGCAGGACTCCCCAAGTTGTACCCATGTAGAGGGTATAGGCAGGACTCTCCAAGTCGTACCCGTGTAGAGGGTATAGACAGGACTCCCCAAGTTGTACCCGTGTAGAGGGTATAGGCAGGACTCCCCAATTCGTACCCGTGTAGAGGGTATAGGCAGGACTCCCCAATTCGTACCCGTGTAGAGGGTATAGGCAGGACTCCCCAAGTTGTACCCGTGTAGAGGGTATAGGCAGGACTCCCCAATTCGTACCCGTGTAGAGGGTATAGGCAGGACTCCCCAATTCGTACCCGTGTAGAGGGTATAGGCAGGACTCCCCAATTCGTACCCGTGTAGAGGGTATAGGCAAGACTCCCCAAGTTGTACCCGTGTAGAGGGTATAGGTAGGACTCCCCAAGTCGTACCCGTGTAGAGGGTATAGGTAGGACTCCCAAAGTCGTACCCGTGTAGAGGGTATAGGCAGGACTCCCCAAGTTGTACCCCTGTAGAGGGTATAGGCAGGACTCCCCAAGTTGTACCCGTGTAGAGGGTATAGGTAGGACTCCCCACGTCGTACCCATGTAGAGGGAATAGGTAGGACTCCCCAAGTCGTACCCGTGCAGAGGGTATAGGTAGGACTCCCAAAGTCGTACCCGTGTAGAGGGTATAGGTAGGACTCCCCAAGTCGTACCCATGTAGAGGGTATAGGCAGGACTCCCCAAATCGTACCCATGTAGAGGGTATAGGTAGGACTCCCCAAGTCGTACCCGTGCAGAGAGTATAGACACGACTCCTCAAGTCGTACCCGTGTAGAGGGTATAGGTAGGACTCCCCAAGTCGTACCCGTGCAGAGAGTATAGACAAGACTCCTCAAGTCGTACCCGTGTAGGGGTATAGGTAGGACTCCCCAAGTCGTACCCATGTAGAGGGTATAGACAGGACTCCCCAAATCGTACCCATGTAGAGGGTATAGGTAGGACTCCCCAAGTCGTACCCGTGCAGAGAGTAAAGGCAGGACTCCCCAAGTCGTACCCGTGCAGAGAGTATAGACACGACTCCTCAAGTCGTATCCGTGTAGAGGGTATAGGTAGGTCTCCCCAAGTCGTACCCATGTAGAGGGAATAGGCAGGTCTCCCCAAGTCGTACCCATGTAGAGGGTATAGGTAGGACTCCCCAAGTCGTACCCGTGTAGAGGGTATAGGTAGGACTCCCCAAGTCGTACCCATGTAGAGGGTATAGGCAGGACTCCCCAAGTCGTACCCATGTAGAGGGTATAGGTAGGACTCCCCAAGTCGTACCCGTGTAGAGGGTATAGGTAGGACTCCCCAAGTCGTACCCATGTAGAAGGTATAGGTAGGACTCCCCAAGTCGTACCCGTGTAGAGGGTATAGGCAGGACTCCCCAAGTTGTACCCGTGTAGAGGGTATAGGCAGGACTCCCCAATTCGTACCCGTGTAGAGGGTATAGGCAGGACTCCCCAAGTTGTACCCGTGTAGAGGGTATAGGTAGGACTCCCCAAGTCGTACCCATGTAGAGGGTATAGGCAGGACTCCCCAAGTTGTACCCGTGTAGAGGGTATAGGTAGGACTCCCCAAGTCGTACCCGTGTAGAGGGTATAGGCAGGACTCCCAAAGTCGTACCCATGTAGAGGGTATAGGTAGGACTCACCAAGTCGTACCCGTGTAGAGGGTATAGGTAGGACTCCCCAAGTCGTACCCATGTAGAGGGTATAGGCAGGACTCCCCAAGTTGTACCCATGTAGAGGGTATAGGCAGGACTCCCCAAGTCGTACCCGTGTAGAGGGTATAGGTAGGACTCCCCAAGTCGTACCCGTGTAGAGGGTATAGGCAGGAATCCCCAAGTCGTACCCATGTAGAGGGTATAGGTAGGACTCCCCAAGTCGTACCCGTGTAGAGGGTATAGGTAGGACTCCCCAAGTCGTACCCGTGTAGAGGGTATAGGTAGGACTCCCCAAGTCGTACCCGTGTAGAGGGAATAGGTAGGACTCCCCAAGTCGTACCCGTGTAGAGGGTATAGGCAGGACTCCCCAAGTTGTACCCATGTAGAGGGTATAGGCAGGACTCTCCAAGTCGTACCCGTGTAGAGGGTATAGACAGGACTCCCCAAGTTGTACCCGTTTAGAGGGTATAGGCAGGACTCCCCAATTCGTACTCGTGTAGAGGGTATAGGCAGGACTCCCCAATTCGTACCCGTGTAGAGGGTATAGGCAGGACTCCCCAAGTTGTACCCGTGTAGAGGGTATAGGCAGGACTCCCCAATTCGTACCCGTGTAGAGGGTATAGGCAGGACTCCCCAATTCGTACCCGTGTAGAGGGTATAGGCAGGACTCCACAATTCGTACCCGTGTAGAGGGTATAGGCAAGACTCCCCAAGTTGTACCCGTGTAGAGGGTATAGGTAGGACTCCCCAAGTCGTACCCGTGTAGAGGGTATAGGTAGGACTCCCAAAGTCGTACCCGTGTAGAGGGTATAGGCAGGACTCCCCAAGTTGTACCCCTGTAGAGGGTATAGGCAGGACTCCCCAAGTTGTACCCGTGTAGAGGGTATAGGTAGGACTCCCCACGTCGTACCCATGTAGAGGGTATAGGTAGGACTCCCCAAGTCTTACCCATGTAGAGGGTATAGGCAGGACCCCCCAAGTTGTACCCATGTAGAGGGTATAGGTAGGACTCCCCAAGTCTGACCCATGTAGAGGGTATAGGCAGGACTCCCCAAGTCGTACCCATGTAGAGGTTATAGGCAGGACTCTCCAAGTCGTACCCGTGTAGAGGGTATAGACAGGACTCCCCAAGTTGTACCCGTTTAGAGGGTATAGGCAGGACTCCCCAATTCGTACTCGTGTAGAGGGTATAGGCAGGACTCCCCAATTCGTACCCGTGTAGAGGGTATAGGCAGGACTCCCCAAGTTGTACCCGTGTAGAGGGTATAGGCAGGACTCCCCAATTCGTACCCGTGTAGAGGGTATAGGCAGGACTCCCCAATTCGTACCCGTGTAGAGGGTATAGGCAGGACTCCACAATTCGTACCCGTGTAGAGGGTATAGGCAAGACTCCCCAAGTTGTACCCGTGTAGAGGGTATAGGTAGGACTCCCCAAGTCGTACCCGTGTAGAGGGTATAGGTAGGACTCCCAAAGTCGTACCCGTGTAGAGGGTATAGGCAGGACTCCCCAAGTTGTACCCCTGTAGAGGGTATAGGCAGGACTCCCCAAGTTGTACCCGTGTAGAGGGTATAGGTAGGACTCCCCACGTCGTACCCATGTAGAGGGTATAGGTAGGACTCCCCAAGTCTTACCCATGTAGAGGGTATAGGCAGGACCCCCCAAGTTGTACCCATGTAGAGGGTATAGGTAGGACTCCCCAAGTCTGACCCATGTAGAGGGTATAGGCAGGACTCCCCAAGTCGTACCCATGTAGAGGGTATATGTAGGACTCCCCAAGTCGTACCCGTGTAGAGGGTATAGGTAGGACTCCCCAAGTCGTAGCCGTGTAGAGGGAATAGGTAGGACTCCCCAAGTCGTACCCGTGTAGAGGGTATAGGCAGGACTCCCCAAGTTGTACCCATGTAGAGGGTATAGGCAGGACTCTCCAAGTCGTACCCGTGTAGAGGGTATAGACAGGACTCCCCAAGTTGTACCCGTGTAGAGGGTATAGGCAGGACTCCCCAATTCGTACCCGTGTAGAGGGTATAGGCAGGACTCCCCAATTCGTACCCGTGTAGAGGGTATAGGCAGGACTCCCCAAGTTGTACCCGTGTAGAGGGTATAGGCAGGACTCCCCAATTCGTACCCGTGTAGAGGGTATAGGCAGGACTCCCCAATTCGTACCCGTGTAGAGGGTATAGGCAGGACTCCCCAAGTCGTACCCATGTAGAGGGTATAGGTAGGACTCCCCAAGTCTTACCCATGTAGAGGGTATAGGCAGGACTCCCCAAGTCGTACACATGTAGAGGGTATATGTAGGACTCCTCAAGTCGTACCCATGTAGAGGGTATAGGCAGGACTCCCCAAGTCGTACCCGTGTAGAGGGTATAGGCAGGACTCCCCAAGTCGTACTCATGTAGAGGGTATAGGCAGGACTCCCCAAGTTGTACCCGTGTAGAGGGTATAGGCAGGACACCCCAAGTCGTACCCGTGTAGAGGGTATAGCCAGGACTCACCAAGTCGTACCCGTGTAGAGGGTATAGGCAGGACTCCCCAAGTCGTACCCGTGTAGAGGGTATAGGTACGACTCCCCAAGTTGTACCCGTGGAGAGGGTATAGGTAGGACTCCCCAAGTCGTACCCGTGTAGAGGGTATAGGCAGGACTCCCCAAGTTGTACCCGTGTAGAGTGTATAGGTAGGACTCCCCAAGTCGTTACCGTGTAGAGGGTATAAGCAGGACTCCCCAAGTTGTACCCGTGTAGAGGGTATAGCCAGGACTCCCCAAGTTGTACACGTGTAGAGGGTATAGGCAGGACTCCCTAAGATGTACCCGTGTAGAGGGTATAGGCAGGACTCCCTAAGTTGTACACGTGTAGAGGGTATAGGTAGGACTCCCCAAGTCGTACCCGTGCAGAGGGAATAGGTAGGACTCCCCAAGTCGTACCCGTGCAGAGGGTATAGGTAGAACTCCCCAAGTCGTACCCGTGCAGGATGTATAGACACGACTCCTCAAGTCGTACCCGTGTAGAGGGTATAGGTAGGACTCCCCAAGTCGTACCCATGTAGAGGGTATAGGCAGGACTCCCCAAATCGTACCCATGTAGAGGGTATAGGTAGGACTCCCCAAGTCGTACCCGTGCAGAGAGTATAGACACGACTCCTCAAGTCGTACCCGTGTAGAGGGTATAGGTAGGACTCCCCAAGTCGTACCCGTGCAGAGAGTATAGACAAGACTCCTCAAGTCGTACCCGTGTAGAGGGTATAGGTAAGACTCCCCAAGTCGTACCCGTGCAGAGAGTATAGACACGACTCCTCAAGTCGTACCCGTGTAGAGGGTATAGGTAGGACTCCCCAAGTCGTTCCCGTGCAGAGAGTATAGACACGACTCCTCAAGTCGTACCCGTGTAGAGGGTATAGGTAGGACTCCCCAAGTCGTACCCATGTAGAGGGTATAGACAGGACTCCCCAAATCGTACCCATGTAGAGGGTATAGGTAGGACTCCCCAAGTCGTACCCGTGCAGAGAGTATAGGCAGGACTCCCCAAGTCGTACCCGTGCAGAGAGTATAGACACGACTCCTCAAGTCGTACCCGTGTAGAGGGTATAGGTAGGTCTCCCCAAGTCGTACCCATGTAGAGGGAATAGGCAGGTCTCCCCAAGTCGTACCCATGTAGAGGATATAGGTAGGACTCCCCAAGTCGTACCCTTGTAGAGGGTATAGGTAGGACTCCCCAAGTCGTACCCATGTAGAGGGTATAGGCAGGACTCCCCAAGTCGTACCCATGTAGAGGGTATAGGCAGGACTCCCCAAGTCGTACCCGTGTAGAGGGTATAGGTAGGACTCCCCAAGTCGTACCCGTGTAGAGGGTATAGGCAGGAATCCCCAAGTCGTACCCATGTAGAGGGTATAGGTAGGACTCCCCAAGTCGTACCCGTGTAGAGGGTATAGGTAGGACTCCCCAAGTCGTACCCGTGTAGAGGGAATAGGTAGGACTCCTCAAGTCGTACCCGTGTAGTGGGTATAGGCAGGACTCCCCAAGTTGTACCCATGTAGAGGGTATAGGCAGGACTCTCCAAGTCGTACCCGTGTAGAGGGTATAGACAGGACTCCCCAAGTTGTACCCGTGTAGAGGGTATAGGCAGGACTCCCCAATTCGTACCCGTGTAGAGGGTATAGGCAGGACTCCCCAATTCGTACCCGTGTAGAGGGTATAGGCAGGACTCCCCAAGTTGTACCCGTGTAGAGTCCCCAATTCGTACCCGTGTAGAGGGTATAGGCAGGACTCCCCAATTCGTACCCGTGTAGAAGGTATAGGCAAGACTCCCCAAGTTGTACCCGTGTAGAGGGTATAGGTAGGACTCCCCAAGTCGTACCCGTGTAGAGGGTATAGGTAGGACTCCCAAAGTCGTACCCGTGTAGAGGGTTTAGGCAGGACTCCCCAAGTTGTACCCCTGTAGAGGGTATAGGCAGGACTCCCCAAGTTGTACCCGTGTAGAGGGTTTAGGCAGGACTCCCCAAGTTGTACCCCTGTAGAAGGTATAGGCAGGACTCCCCAAGTTGTACCCGTGTAGAGGGTATAGGTAGGACTCCCCACGTCGTACCCATGTAGAGGGTATAGGTAGGACTCCCCAAGTCTTACCCATGTAGAGGGTATAGGCAGGACTCCCCAAGTCGTACCCATGTAGAGGGTATATGTAGGACTCCCCAAGTCGTACCCGTGTAGAGGGTATAGGTAGGACTCCCCAAGTCGTACCCGTGTAGAGGGAATAGGCAGGACTCCCCAAGTCGTACCCGTGTAGAGTGTATAGGCAGGACTCCCCAAGTTGTACCCATGTAGAGGGTATAGGCAGGACTCTCCAAGTCGTACCCGTGTAGAGGGTATAGACAGGACTCCCTAAGTTGTACCCGTGTAGAGGGTATAGGCAGGACTCCACAATTCGTACCCGTGTAGAGGGTATAGGCAGGACTCCCCAATTCGTACCCGTGTAGAAGGTATAGGCAGGACTCCCCAATTCGTACCCGTGTAGAGGGTATAGGCAGGACTCCCCAAGTTGTACCCGTGTAGAGGGTATAGGCAGGACTCCCCAATTCGTACCCGTGTAGAGGGTATAGGCAGGACTCCCCAATTCGTACGCGTGTAGAGGGTATAGGCAGGACTCCCCAATTCGTACCCGTGTAGAGGGTATAGGCAAGACTCCCCAAGTTGTACCCGTGTAGAGGGTATAGGTAGGACTCCCCAAGTCGTACCCGTGTAGAGGGTATAGGTAGGACTCCCAAAGTCGTACCCGTGTAGAGGGTATAGGCAGGACTCCCCAAGTTGTACCCCTGTAGAGGGTATAGGCAGGACTCCCCAAGTTGTACCCGTGTAGAGGGTATCGGTAGGACTCCCCACGTCGTACCCATGTAGAGGGTATAGGTAGGACTCCCCAAGTCTTACCCATGTAGAGGGTATAGGCAGGACCCCCCAAGTTGTACCCATGTAGAGGGTATAGGTAGGACTCCCCAAGTCTTACCCATGTAGAGGGTATAGGCAGGACTCCCCAAGTCGTACCCATGTAGAGGGTATAGGCAGGACTCCCCAAGTCGTACCCGTGTAGAGGGTATAGGCAGGACTCCCCCAAGTCGTACCCATGTAGAGGGTATAGGCAGGACTCCTCAAGTCGTACCCATGTAGAGGGTATAGGTAGGACTCCCCAAGTCGTACCCATGTAGAGGGTATAGGCAGGACTCCCCAAGTCGTACCCATGTAGAGGGTATAGGTAGGACTCCCCAAGTCGTACCCATGTAGAGGGTATAGGCAGGACTTCCCAAGTCGTACCCGTGTAGAGGGTATAGGCAGGACTCCCCAAGTCGTACCCATGTAGATGGTATAGGTAGGACTCCCCAAGTCTTACCCATGTAGAGGGTATAGGCAGGACTCCCCAAGTTGTACCCGTGTAGAGGGTATAGCCAGGACTCCCCAAGTCGTACCCATGTAGAGGGTATAGGCACGACTTCTCAAGTCGTACCCATGTAGAGGGTATAGGTAGGACTCCCCAAGTCGTACCCATGTAGAGGGTATAGGCAGGAATTCCCAAGTCGTACCCATGTAGAGGGTATAGGTAGGACTCCCCAATTCGTACCCGTGTAGAGGGTATAGGTAGGACTCCCCAAGTCGTACCCATGTAGAGGGTATAGGCAGGACTCCCAAAGTCGTACCCATGTAGAGGGTATAGGTAGGACTCCCCAATTCGTACCCGTGTAGAGGGTATAGGTAGGACTCCCCAAGTCGTACCCATGTAGAGGGTATAGGCAGGACTCCCAAAGTCGTACCCATGTAGAGGGTATAGGTAGGACTCCCCAATTCGTACCCATGTAGAGGGTATAGGCAGGACTCCCCAAGTCGTACCAATGTAGAGGGTATAGGTAGGACTCCCCAAGTCGTACCCATGTAGAGGGTATAGGTAGGACTCCCCAAGTCTTACCCATGTAGAGGGTATAGGCAGGACTCCCCAAGTCGTACCCGTGTAGAGGGTATAGGTAGGACTCCCAAAGTCGTACCCATGTAGAGGGTATAGGCAGGACTCCCCAAGTCGTACCCATGTAGAGGGTATAGGTAGGACTCCCCAAGTCGTACCCATGTAGAGGGTATAGGTAGGACTCCCCAAGTCTTACCCATGTAGAGGGTATAGGCAGGACTCCCCAAGTCGTACCCGTGTAGAGGGTATAGGTAGGACTCCCAAAGTCGTACCCATGTAGAGGGTATAGGCAGGACTCCCCAATTCGTACCCTTGTAGAGGGTATTTGCAGGACTCCCCAAGTCGTACCCATGTAGAGGGTATAGGCAAGACTTCCCAAGTCGTACCAATGTAGAGGGTATAGGTAGGACTCCCCAAGTCGTACCCGTGTAGAGGGTATAGGCAGGACTCCCCAAGTCGTACCCGTGCAGAGGGTATAGGTAGGACTCCCCAAGTCGTACACGTGTAGAGGGTATAGGTAGGACTCCCCAAGTCGTACCCATGTAGAGGGTATAGGTAGGACTCCCCAAGTTGTACCCGTGTAGAGGTTATAGGCAGGACTCCCCAATTCGTACCCGTGTAGAGGGTATAGGTAGGACTCCCCAAGTCGTACACGTGTAGAGGGTATAGGCAGGACTCCCCAAGTTGTACCCGTGTAGAGGGTATAGGCAGGACTCCCCAATTCGTAGCCGTGTAGAGGGTATAGGCAGGACTCCCCAATTCGTAGCCGTGTAGAGGGTATAGGCAGGACTCCCCAATTCGTACCCGTGTAGAGGGTATATGCAGGACTCCCCAATTCGTACCCGTGTAGAGGGTATAGGCAGGACTCCCCAAGTTGTACCCGTGTAGAGGGTATAGGTAGGACTCCCCAAGTCGTACACGTGTAGAGAGTATAGGCAGGACTCCCTAGGTCGTACCCGTGCAGAGAGTACAGCCTGGACACCCCAAGTCGTACCCGTGTAGAGGGTATAGCCTGGACTCCCCAAGTTGTACCCGTGTAGAGGCTATAGGCAGGACTCCCCCAAGTTGTACCCGTGTAGAGGGTAAAGGCAGGACTCCCCCAAGTTGTACCCGTGTAGAGGGTATAGGCTGGACTCCCCAAGTCGTACCCATGTAGAGGGTATAGGCAGGACTCCCCAAGTTGTACCCGTGTAGAGGGTATAGCCAGGACACCCCAAGTCGTACCCGTGTAGAGGGTATAGGCAGGACTCCCCCAAGTTGTACCCGTGTAGAGGGTATAGGCAAGACTCCCCAAGTCGTACCCGTGTAGAGGGTATAGCCAGGACTCCCCAAGTTGTACCCGTGTAGAGGGTATAGCCAGGACACCCCAAGTCGTACCTGTGTAGAGGGTATAGGCTGGACTCCCCAAGTTGTACCCGTGTAGAGGGTATAGCCAGGACACCCCAAGTCGTACCCGTGTAGAGGGTATAGGCAGGACTCCCCAAGTCGTACCCGTGTAAAGGGTATAGGCAGGACTCCCCAAGTCGTACCCATGTAGAGGGTATAGCCAGGACTCCCCAAGTTTTACCCGTTTAGAGGGTATAGCCAGGACACCCCAAGTCGTACCCGTGTAGAGGGTATAGGCAGGACTCCCCAAGTTGTACCCGTGTAGAGGGTATAGCCAGGACTCCCCAAGTCGTACCCGTGTAGAGGGTATAGGCAGGACTCCCCAAGTTGTACCCGTGTAGAGGGTATAGCCAGGACACCCCAAGTCGTACCCGTGTAGAGGATAGGCAGGACTCCCCAAGTTGTACCCGTGTAGAGGGTATAGCCAGGACACCCAAAGTCTTACCCGTGTAGAGGGTATAGGCAGGACTCCCCAAGTTGTACCCGTGTAGAGGGTATAGCCAGGACACCCCAAGTCGTACCCGTGTAGAGGATAGACAGGACTCCCCAAGTCGTACCCGTGTAGAGGGTATAGCCAGGACTCCACAAGTCGTACCCGTGTAGAGGGTATAGGCAGGACTCCCCAAGTTGTACATGTGTGGAGGGTATAGGCAGGACTCCCCAAGTCGTTACCATGTATAGGGTATAGGCAGGACTCCCCAAGTCGTACCCGTGTAGAGGGTATAGCCAGGACACCCCAAGTCGTACCCGTGTAGAGGGTATAGGCAGGACTCCCCAAGTTGTACCCGTGTAGAGGGTATAGGAAGGACTCTCCCAGTTGTACCCGTGTAGAGGATATAGGAAGGACTCCCCAAGTCGTACCCGTGTAAAGGGTATAGGCAGGACTCCCCAAGTTGTACATGTGTGGAGGGTATAGGCAGGACTCCCCAAGTCGTACCCGTGTAGAGGGTATAGGCAGGACTCCCCAAGTCGTACACGTGTGGAGGGTATAGGCAGGACTCCACAAGTTGTACCCGTGTAAATTGTGCCTCGCGTCACTAAATGGGAATTTACCAAATTGGAATCAAATAAATCCATTCACATTTAGACAAGATATGCATTTTTGAACCGATTATACTCCAGGGGCACCAGTGGGCGGAGCCCTTAATCCGAGACCTTTGGTCATATGTATTATATTTAAATAAATATATATATACATACAACACAGGTAGAAAATACTTGCTATGACATATATTACGGACGGACTGACGTACTGTATATATATAATATGTATAAATATAACATATTAATTAAAGTATTGGTCCGATCTGGCTAGTCTTCGAAATTGTCAGGCCTTATCGTCTTAATGAGGCAATACATAGCAGTTTAACCAAATCAAGGGCTTCGCCTCGAGTGATAATTAAATGTAAATATGATCAATTTGTGCATTATATAGGTATATTGATTTATGCCCTAGTTTTGTTCTATAATTATTAGCTAATTAGATTAATTATGTGTGTATCATTGTTTATATGTATATGTGCTCTCCTATACACGGAGGAAATAAAGGTATCATTGTTTATATATATGTGCTCTCCTATACACAGAGGTATGTGTGTATCATTGTTTACATGTATATGTGCTCTCCTATCCACGGATGTATGTGCTTATCATTGTTTATATATATATGTGCTCTCCTATACACGGAGGAGTGTGTGTATCATTGTTTATATGTATATGTGATCTCCTATAAACGGAGGTATGTGTGTATCATTGTTTATATGTATATGTGCTCTCCTATACACGGAGGTATTTGTGTATCATTGTTTATATGTATATGTGCTCTCCTATACACGGAGGTATGTGTTTATCATTGCTTATACCGAGCACAGCTCGCGTCGCGAAACGACGCGACGCGTAAGCGAGCACCTATGGTATCATACACTTGAAGACGAATATCACTTTGTTATTGAATGTTGCATGTTTAATGAAATAAGAAACCATTACATAAGTAAATATTTTTGGAAAAGACCTAACATGATCAAATTTTTAGAACTTTTCAAATGCGAAAACAAAAAGACACAACAAAACCTTAGCGTCTTTATATATAAAGCCTTTGAAATTAGAAAATCAATGGTATATAAATAATACATTTACAATAGCCGTTTTTTATGTTATTGTAAAGTTGCATGTTTACGTTATAAGTGTATATTTGTTTATTACAAGCTATGTATATACATTTGTGTACTAGTTAGAAGCTTCCCATTTATCACGCTAGTTAAATCTAACATTATATATAAATTAATATAACTATGTGCATTAACATATTAGCGATTCAATGTGATGGTTCAGTCACCTTCTCTGCATATTTTGCGGTAAAAGGAAACTATCAACAACATTAACTGCTAAAGTATTAATTGTTACCTTATAAATATGAATACTTTTCTGCTGATTATGTTAATTGTTGGTATAATGATGTATATATATTTCACTATCGCTGTCAAGTTTATATGTATTTGTTGTATCCTCACGGGTCTTATGACCCATTGGAATTATCTGAATAAAACTATATATGTATATGTGCTCTCCTATACACGGAGGTATGTGTGTATCATTGTTTATATGTATATGTGCTCTCCTATACACGGAGGTATGTGTGTATCATTGTTTATATGTATATGTGCTCTCCTATACGGAGGTATGTGTGTATCATTGTTTATATGTATATGTGCTCTCCTATACACGGAGGTATGTGTGTATCATTGTTTATATATATATGTGCTCTCCTATACACGGAGGTGTTTGTGTGTATCATTGTTTATATGTATATGTGCTCTCCTCTACACGGAGGTATGTGTGTATCATTGTTTATATGTATATGTGCTCTCCTATACACGGAGGTTTGTGTGTATCATTGTTTATAGCGAGCTCCTATGGTATCATGCAGACGAAAAGTAAACATACCCATCCATCCTTTTGAAAAGTCTTGGGTCATTTACGGCAGTTTATGGGCGACTTCAACCGTAAAGTAGCATATTTCGTTACGAAATTAACAAGATAAGCATTCGTACAAATCATTAAGAATGGTGGTTTCCAAGCAGAATGAGGTGACAAAACCATTAAAAACCTTTCTCGAACCCGTCCAAAAATGACAATGAAATTGCATTTTTACCAATGTCGCCAAAACGGCCATTAACCGGAAGCATAGCCCAAAGTGTTACCTTGCGTGTTGTTCATTGGCGAAAATTCGTCAACACATTTCACAATTTAATAAAAGTATATTTCGTGTCGCAGAAATGTATATGTCTTGCTAACCGATTAGGATAAACAAATGATTTGGTTAAAAACTGTCTTTCATTTGTTTATTTTCCCGTAAAACCATAAATGCAATCGGAATTCTTCGCAGATTTCCGTATTCGGTCGTCTACTATTGTAAGCCATTGACGGAAATCAACGAGGTTACTCCGTGTTCATTCGTGTCAAACCCGAACAATCTGGCAATTTCCGGAAATGTTACGGAAATTATAATACAATGACAAGACGTCATTGATTTACGTCATCATCGTATGTCGTCACATTATGACGTATGGTCTGTTAGTAAACAATTAGTGAGAAAGGTGCTTATTACCCATCCATCTTTCTTTGTTTCTTTTTCTTTCTTTCTTTCTTCCAATACTATTGACGTATTATACACATACTTATGATTATCACAGTTTTGTTTCTGTGGATGAGTTTACCTGCAGGCTTTTTTATGATAACCACAGAAGTTCAGCGAGATTTTTAACCTGAATAGGGTATGTCTCTCCCTGCACAGGAGACCAACGGCTTTACATCAGAAGAAAAGAATGACATACTTTCACAGTAACTTTAACTATCGTACACGTATAGTTCTAGATCTAAGGGAGTGCGTTATCCATTCTCGAGACGTGAACCTCCGGGAGTCGAACCCCAGACTTCTATATCCAGAGGCAAGTAAGCTAACCACTCTGTCATCGCGTCTTTTTTTACCGCACAGTAGGCTATCATTATGGTCCATTATGAAAAAATATAACTACTAGTATTTAGAACAACACAAGGTCTAGAGTGACTAAACGATGGTTAGGCCCAAGATGTTACTCACACTGACATGGGTAGGAACAGCCTCCTTCCCGAGATCCCAATAATTTGACTAGCGTGTTTGGGTAGGGGAAGTTCAAAAGGTATTTTTACCATATGTTGCATATTTTGGGGCGCTTCGACCTTTTATCCAAAAATGGTTTTAATGAGTTGGGCAAACCGAAATTAAGACATTCTGAAACTATTGAGGCTAACTGAAGTTATATTTGAGATTTCTTATTTTTTTGCTGTCCCAGCAACACGGCAGATGTACACCCGAAATAGGCTAATGCAGGATGTAGACAGATAGAATTTATATACAAAAAGCCTCATCTGAACTGATGGCTGTAAAATATTTATTTTTTAACCGAATTTCTAAACTAAGGTGTTTTTATTTACCACTAAAATTGCCAGTTCCAATTATATATAATGTATTTACATTTTGTTAAAATTACTCACTCACATAGCTGAAAAACCTTTAGCTTAAACAAACGCCCGAAATAATAGCAAATTTGTCGGGTTTAGACTCCACCATAATGTACAGAATTTGTATTTTTTATTCTTGGCTGGATTGCGTTTTATTTTTGGCTGGATCGGCTTGCAGTTCGGCGATTTCCATGTGTCTGTCCGTCTATCCGTCCGTCCGTCTACGAGTTTTGAAGTTTTCGTTAATTTTTTTTTTCCTCATTTCTCAAAAATGTATTGTCGAAAAGCTTTGAAACTTGACATTTGTTCAACATCATTACAAATGTTATATGAAAATAACCCTAACTATGTCATGTATTTTAGCTGGACTACCCCACTGTTCACACAGATATTTCACTTAAAATGTTAAATTCGCAATCCGGATTTCGCGCCACTATTGGTGCTTCACCTTTTTTTTTTTTTGTTACTTTTAACAAAGTTTGTGGTTTCCACTGGATCCCCATATAAATGAAACGTTCCTATGCCAGTGTACCTGTAACCGGTCATCCGGTTTGATCTGATGCTACGGAGTAGTTCAAATTTGAAGGTGATGAAAACACGGTTCGGAAACTTTACCTGTCTTCTGCTTCAATCGATCTACGCTTTTCTCTGTCCTATCATTTCACTATTTTTGTTTTTATACCACCGACAGAAACATTAGGGTCAAATAGGACACTCAGTTTCTTAAAATGTAGATGTAGAAACTAATAAGTATCTTGAGCACAGCTAGTGCTAAACGCCAAGAACATTGAAACAAACCAACGTCTTTTCTACATAGCCCGGTGTCCTCCACCCCCAGACATACTCAACTAAATATTGAACTAATATTCTGAAAATGGACCACCATTTATTAAATGTCAAGTAGGAAACAACAAATTCCTATGTTTTAAAATCATTGTACTTTTCTCAAACATACATTATCATAATGATTAGACCGTATGAATCAATTTAACACACGTTGAAGACAAGACGTATATTAGACGTATATTCAAATAAAAAAAAGCTTAAATCATATATATACATTTTTCGTAATGACATAACGTTGAAACCGTAATTACATGTTGTTCGGCAAAAAAGTATACGCGTGCATCACGGTTTATGTATATATAGCTTACATACACTGATGCAGTAGCAGCTTTTATGACGGTTGGTGATTTAGCCAATGTCGATCCAGACTGGATCATGACTAGATAGCCGTTCGAAGTTCGTTCCATGCCATATCTGTCCTGTCTGGGAACGAATTGAAATTTGACCGAAGCATTGTGGTGTACTGGTTAGAGCGTCTGCCTTGCATTCGGGAGGTCGTGGGTTCGAGTCCCCAGATACTTTAAAAATGGAACCCTTGCCTGACGAGCAAATAATGGGTAGTGCTACGACTGATTGACCAGTGTCAGAATAATGTGACTGGGGGTATCATGTCTACTACGGTGTGGTATTCCAGTGTGGCGGCACTATAAAGAAACCATTGAGTTCGCTGCTTCAAGTAGACATATCATCACATCACACACAAACACACAGATAAAAGTCCAGACTCAATTGTGCCTATAATCGTCGGGTACGACGCCTGTCGTAGGCGGACGGATTATAATCCTTAGAAATACACACACACACACACACACGAATTGAAATTTGTTGGGGTGGGATGTCACGATTCATAAGACACGTACAGGTAGACTTGCACTAGATGTGAAAATCATGGCTCTTATGGTGGTATGTACCTACCATGATATAGGTACACGCCATAAGAGCTACGGTTCTCGCAGCTAGACTTGCACATACCGGTGCATACATACGCAGCGGCACAATCAAACATGAACTGTGCTCGCCCTATAGGTTTAACCTATTTCATATTATGTATATGTGCTCTCCTATACACGGAGGTATGTGTTTATCATTGCTTATACCGAGCACAGCTCGCGTCGCGAAACGACGCGACGCGTAAGCGAGCAGCTATGGTATCATGCAGGCGAAAAGTAAACTTTGAGCTGATCCTTTTGAAAAGACTTGGGTCATTTACGGCAGTTTATGGGCGACTTCAACCGTAAAGTAGCATATTTCGTTACGAAATTAACAAGATAAGCATTCGTAGAAATCATTAAGAATGGTTTCCAAGCAAAATGAGGTGAAAAAAACATTAAAAACCTTTCTCGAACCCATCCAAAAATGACAATGAAATTGCATTTTTACCTATGTCGCCAAAACGGCCATTAACCGGAAGCATAGCCCAAAGTTTTACCATGCGCGTTGTTCATTGGCGAAAATTCGTCAACACATTTCACAATTTAATAAAAGTAAATTTCGTATCGCAGAAATGTATATGTCTTGCTAACCGATTAGGATAAACAAATGATTTGGTTAAAAACTATCTTTCATTTGTTTATTTTCCCGTAAAACCATAAATGCAATCGGAATTCTTCGCAGATTTCCGTATTCGGTCGTCTACTATTGTAAGCCATTGACGGAAATCGACGAGGTTATTACGTGTTCATTCGTGTCAAACCCGAACAATCTGGCAATTTCCGGAAATGTTACGGAAGTTACAATACAATGACAAGACGTCATTGATTTACGTCATCATCGTATGTCGTCACATTATGACGTATGGTCTGTTAGTAAACAATTAGTGAGCAAGGTGCTTATTACCGATCCATCTTTCTTTGTTTCTTTTTTCTTTCTTTCTTTCTTCCAATACTATTGACGTATTATACACATACTTATGATTATCACAGTTTCGTTTCTGTGGATGAGTTTACCTGCAGGCTTTTTTATGATAACCACAGAAGTTCAGCGAGATTTTTAACCTGAATAGGGTATCTCTCTCCCTGCACAGGAGACCAACGGCTTTACATCAGAAGAAAAGAATGACATACTTTCACAGTAACTTTAACTACCTTACACGAATAGTTCTAGATCTAAGGGAGTGCGTTTTCAATTCTCGAGACGTGAACCTCCGGGAGTCGAACACCAGACTTCTATATCCAGAGGCAAGTAAGCTAACCACTCTGTCATCGCATCTTTTTTTACCGCACAGTAACATTATGGTCCATTATGAAAAAATATAACTACTAGTATTTAGAACAACACCAGGTCTAGAGTGACTAAACGATGGTTAGGCCCAACATGTTACTCACACTGACAGGGGTAGGAACAGCCTCCTTCCCGAGATCCCAATAATTTGACTGGCGTGTTTGGGTAGGGGAAGTTCAAAAGGTATTTTTAACCTATGTTGCATATTTTGGGACGCTTCGGACTTTTATCAAAAAATGGTTTTAATGAGTTTGGCAAACCGAAATTAAGACATTCTGAAACTATTGAGGCCAACTGAAGTTATATTTGAGATTTCTTAATTATTGTTTTGCTGTCCCAGCAACACGGCAGATTTACACCCGAAAGAGGCTAATGCAGGATGTAGACAGATAGATAGGAATTTACATACAAAAAGCCTCATCTGAACTGATGGCTGTAAAATATTTATTTTTTAACCGAATTTCCAAACTGAGGTGTTTTTATTTACCACTAAAATTGCCAGTTCCAATTATATATAATGTATTTACATTTTGTTAAAACTACTCACTCACATATAGCTGAAAAACCTTTAGCTTAAACAAACGCACGAAATAATAGAAAATTTGTCGGGTTTAGACTCCAACATAATGTACAGAATTTTATTTTTTATTTTTGGCTAGATTGCGTAGCAAATCCAGGCCTACAGTTTGGTGATTTCCATGTGTCCGTCCGTCTATCCGTCCGTCTACGAGTTTTGAAGTTTTCGTTAAAGTTTTTGTTTTTTCCTCATTTCTCAAAAATGAATTGTCGAAAAGCTTTGAAACTTGACACTTGTTCAACATCATTACAAATGTTATATGAAAATAACCCTAACTATGTCATGTATTTTACCTGGACTACCCCACTTTTCACACAGATTTTTCACTTAAAATGTTAAATTCGCAATCCGGCTTTCGCGCCACTATTGGTGCTTCACTTTTTTATCTTTTTTTGGTACTTTTAACAAAGTTTGAGGTTACGACTGGACCCCCATATAATTGAAACGTTCCTATGCCAGTGTACCTGTAACCGGTCATCCGGTTTGGTCTGATGCTACGGAGTAGTTCAAATTTGAAGGTGATGAAAACACGGTTTGAAAACTGTACCTGTCTTCTGATTCAATCGATCTATGCTTTTCTCTGTCCTATCATTTCACTATTTTGGTTTTTCTACCACCGACAGAAACATTAGGGTCAAATAGGACACTCAGTTTCTTAAAATGTAGATGTAGAAACTAATAAGTATCTTGAGCACAGCTAGTGCTAAACGTCAAGAACAGTGAAACAAAAAACAATGTCTTTTCTACATAGCATTTGATGAATTTGGTGCATTTTCAGAATATATTGATGAAAAACGTCGTACCCGGTGTCCTCCACCCCCAGACATACTCAACTAAATATTGAACTAATATTCTGAAAATGGACCACCATTTATTAAATGTCAAGTAGAAAACAACAAATTCCTATGTTTTAAAATCATTGTACTTTTCTCAAACATACATCATCATAATGATTAGACAATACGTATGAATCAATTTAACACACGTTGAAGACAAGACGTATATTAGACGTATATTCAAATAAAAAAAGCTTAAATCATATATATACATTTTTCGTAATACCGTAATTACATGTTGTTCGGCAAAAAAGTATACGCGTGCATCATGGTTTATTTATATATAGCTTACATACACTGATGTAGTAGCAGCTTTTAGGACGGTTGGTGATTCAGCCAATGTCGATCCAGACTGGATCATGACTAGATAGCCGTTCGAAGTTCATTCCATGCCATATCTGTCCTGTCTGGGAACGAATTGAAATTTGACCGAAGAATTGTGGTGTACTGGTTAGAGCGTCTGCCTTGCATTCGGGAGGTCGTGGGTTCAAGTCCCATGACCGCGTCATACCAGATACTTTTAAAAATGGAACCCTTGCCTGACGAGCAAATAATGGGTAGTGCTACGACTGATTGACCAGTGTCAGAATAATGTGACTGGGGTATCATGTCTACTACGGTGTGGTAATCCAGTGTGGCAGCACTATAAAGAAACCATTGAGTTCGCTGCTTCATGTAGACATATCATCACAACACACACAAACACAGATAAAAGTCCAGACTCCATTGTGCCTATAATCGTCGGGTAGGACACACACACACACACACACCACACACACACACACACACACACACATTGAAATTTGTTCGGGTGGGATGTCACGATTAATAAGTCACGTACAGGTAGACTTGCACTAGACGTGAGAATCAGGCTCTTATGGTGGTATGTACCTACCATGGTACAGGTACACGCCATAAGAGCTACGATTCTCGCAGCTAGACTTGCACATACCGGTGCATTCATACGCAGCGGCACAATCAAACATGAACTGTGCTCGCCCTATAGGTTTAACCTATTTCATATTATGTATATGTGTAAGGAGGTATGTGTGTATCATTGTTTATATGTATATGTGCTCTCCTATACACGGAGGAAATAAAGGTATCATTGTTTATATGTATATGTGATCTCCTATACACGGAGGTATGTGTGTATCATTGTTTATATGTATACGTGATCTCCTATACACGGAGGTATGTGTGTATCATTGTTTATATGTATATGTGCTCTCCTCTACACGGAGGTATGTGTGTATCATTGTTTATATGTATATGTGCTCTCCTATACACGGAGGTATGTGTGTATCATTGTTTATATGTATATGTGATCTCCTATACACTGAGGTATGTGTGTATCATTGTTTATATGTATATGTGCTCTCCTATACCCGGAGGTATGTGTGTATCATTGTTTATTCATATATGTGCTCTCCTATACACGGAGGTCTGGTGTATCATTGTTTATATGTATATGTGCTCTCATATACACGGAGGAAATAAAGGTATCATTGTTTATATGTATATGTGATATCCTATACACTGAGGTATTTGTGTATCATTGTTTATATGTGTATGTGCTCACCTATACACGGATGTATGTGTGTATCATTGTTTATATGTATATGTGATCTCCTATACACGGAGGTATGTGTGTATCATTGTTTATATGTATATGTGCTCTCCTATACACGGAGGTATGTGTGTATCATTGTTTATATATATATGTGTGATCTCCTATACACGGAGGTATGTGTGTATCATTGTTTATATATATATATATGTGCTCTCCTATACACGGAGGTATGTGTGTATCATTGTTTATATATATATGTGCTCTCCTGTACACGGAAGTATGTGTGTATCATTGTTTATATGTATATGTGCTCTCCTATACACGGAGGTATGTGTGTATCATTGTTTATATGTACATGTGATCTCCTATACACGGAGGTATGTGTGTATCATTGCTTATATATATATGTGCTCTCCTATACCCGGAGGTATGTGTGCATCATTGTTTATATATATATGTGCTCTCCTTATACGGCGGTATTTGTGTATCATTGTTTATATGTATATGTGCTCTCCTATACACGGAGGTATGTGTGTATCATTGTTTATATATATATATATGTGCTCTCCTATACACGGAGGTATGTGTGTATCATTGTTTATATATATATGTGCTCTCCTATACACGGAAGTATGTGTGTATCATTGTTTATATGTATATGTGCTCTCCTATACACGGAGGTATGTGTGTATCATTGTTTATATATATATGTGCTCTCCTATACACGGAAGTATGTGTGTATCATTGTTTATATGTATATGTACTCTCCTATACACGGAGGTATGTGTGTATCATTGTTTATATTTACATGTGATCTCCTATACACGGAGGTATGTGTGTATCATTGCTTATATCTATATGTGCTCTCCTATACACGGAGGTATGTGTGTATCATTGTTTATATCTATATGTGCTCTCCTATACACGGAGGTATGTGTGTATCATTGTTTATATGTATATGTGATCTCCTATAAACGGAGGTATGTGTGTATCATTGTTTATATGTATATGTGCTCTCCTATACACGGAGGTATGTGTGTATCATTGTTTATATGTATATGTGCTCTCCTATACACGGAGGTATGTGTGTATCATTGTTTATATGTATATGTGATCTCCTATACACGGAGGTATGTGTGTATCATTGTTTATATGTATATGTGCTCTCCTATACCCGGAGGTATGTGTGTATCATTGTTTATTCATATATGTGCTCTCCTATACACGGAGGTATGTGTGTATCATTGTTTATATGTATATGTGCTCTCCTATACACGGAGGAAATAAAGGTATCATTGTTTATATGTACATGTGATCTCCTATACACGGAGGTATGTGTGTATCATTGCTTATATCTATATGTGCTCTCCTATACACGGAGGTATGTGTGTATCATTGTTTATATCTATATGTGCTCTCCTATACACGGAGGTATGTGTGTATCATTGTTTATATGTATATGTGCTCTCCTATACACGGAGGTATGTGTGTATCATTGTTTATATGTATATTTGATCTCCTATACACGGAGGTATGTGTGTATCATTGTTTATATGTATATGTGCTCTCCTATACACGGAGGTATGTGTGTATCATTGTTTATATGTATATGTGTTCTCCTATACACGGAGGTATGTGTGTATCATTGTTTATATGTATATGTGTTCTCCTATACACGGAGGAAATAAAGGTATCATTGTTTATATATATATGTGATCTCCGATACACGGAGGTATGTGTGTATCATTGTTTATATGTATATGTGCTCGCCTATACACGGAGGAAATAACGATTACTACTGATATGGCATACAGCGTAATAATATACTGATGTATGGAAAATAGTTTTTTCGGCAAAGTGTGCGAAGTCTGATTCTATTCCATTGATTTGATTGCGTATTTCTCTGAGGCCTTGAAAATATGACACAATGTTCCTTTGTTCCCCAAAAATATTTTGCTTTGTTCCTCAAAAATAGCCAAAAATATTACCAATGACAGATAATGTTCCCTTGTTCCTCAAACATAAATGGCCATGTTCACTTGTTCCCCCAAATCCCCTGGTAGACCCCCTTCTTTAAGCAGCAATCCGTCAATGTTTCATTTACGTAATCATACTCTGTCTATACTTGTCTGCACTTCTGCGTAATGACTGCGAATTCAGTGTAAATCCGGTTTCGAGGTTAATGGATTGCACCACAATTTATACGCTCGTCATTTCTTAAAATAGACACTTCTTAGGCTAATGTTAATAAATTCATGGTGTAATAGTCAGCAGTTAGAGTGTGGGTTAAATGGAAAAGTACGATTATTGACATAAAGCAAACTTATTGCCATAACCCACTTTAATCAGAACTGCCAATCGTGAACGCTCAGTCAATCCCGTCATTCTTCGGGATCCCGCCTCGTGTGTATCACGGCGCTTCGGTATGTTCAAAATCTTGATATTTTGATCGCCGGAAGGCAACGGCACAGAAAACAGTGCACTGTTGCTATGTAAAGAATATGACCGCTCGCCACACGTGTTGATGTATAATTTGCGTTGAATGTTTGTTTTTTTACAATGCAGATGAAGGTTTTTGTCACTGCTTTCATGATGGAGCAATCGGCTGCATAATATTGCAACACTCGGATGATAACTTTGATTTTTAATGCAAATTTGTTTTGGTGGGAATCTAAGGCGCGATGACGTCACGAATGGACATTCGAATAATGCTGCGAGGCAGTGTACGAGATGTTGCGAATGCAGAACTGCTTGACCAACAAAGGATATCAGCGTCTGCTGACCGGGACGAGGCAGTTTCTGTCGTCCGATTTTAGCTCACAAATAAAATGTCACAATTACTTTGACAAATAAAAATTCCCATAGCCAATTTCTAAATTAATTAAGGTTATCATTCGTATAACAGGCTTAAGAATGTTATTATATCTGAGTCAGTGGGTATATCTAATAGTCTGCTGGTGTATTTTATCTGATATGTAATACATTTTAATCAGGGGTATTTAAAGTATATATCAGAATGTGATGGTAAGAAGGTTTACCTTGATGACATCAGTATCAATTTGCAGCACACCCATTGCAGCATAGGAAGTGATTGCCTTCTATGTTCGTACGAGTACTGGCAACAAGTAAAACCTTTTCCTTTCTCTATGTAAAAATACATTTTCACTTAATTTGCATTTTGTAGGTTTATATCACACTATTGATCTGTTTGAAACGGTTTGTTCATGCATTGTCATGTTACAATTGTGATTTTGTTTTGCTTATTACGTAACGGGGCGTATGGATTATTCTGTTGTTTTAAACGATGCACATTCATTCATGAGATCATTTCTTTCTAAGAAGATACATGACCCCCACTTTTTGCAGATGTTTTGACAGCACGTGTACATTTTTGTACGAAAATGTAAGTTATTTTTATTAAAAATGGGCCTAGATACATAGGCGTAGGATCGTTTCAATTATTGGGGCCAATTTTTTGTGGGAAAATTACACAAGCCAAAAAAGCACAAAACTGTATGCTTCAAATATTGCGAGGGCGCGGGAGAGTGGGTGGAAAACTTTTTGACAAAATATTTGACAAGTTAAAAAAACCATACACCATTATATACGGAAAAAAGCACTTTTCGAACGCTAACCATTTTTTCCTCAAATTATTGGGGGGGGGGGGGGGGGGGGAGGGAGGGTGCAAAAGTAGCCTCCCTCCCCCACCCCCAGAGTGGGTGCCCCCAAGGTCCACTCGGAACATTGGGGCCGCCCCACAAGCCATCCACCAGCTCCTACGCCTATGAGATATGAATCCACAGAAACATAAATCAAAGATAGTGTCACTAGCGGATCCAGGGGGGCGCGCGCCCCCCTACCCCCACCCTACTAAAAATTCCATATCATACATATATGTCCATGTTACTATAGATAAAATATCAAACAATTTCGATGCACGCCCTCAGTATAAAAAAAATTCTCTCTCGTCTCGTTTCGCTCGCTCTACGCATAATGACTGATGAGTGGTTTAATTAACACATTGTTAAATCCTTTTATTTGAAAACGGACTTTTTTATTCATACATGTATGTCCATGTTACTGTAGATAAAATATCAAACAATGCACGCCCTCAGTATAATTTTTTTTGTTCGCTCGCTCGACGCATAATGGCTAATGAGTGGTTTAATTAACACATTGTTAAATCCTTTTATTTGAAAACGGACTTTTTTTTCATACATGTATGTCCATGTTACTGTAGATAAAATATCAAACAATTTCGATGCACGCCCATAGTATACTTTTTGTTTTCGCTCGCTTCGCTCGCTCGACGCATAATGGCTAATGAGTGGTTTAATTAACACATTGTTAAATCCATTTATTTGAAAACGTACTTTTTTTATTCATACATGTATGTCCATGTTACTGTAGATAAAATATCAAACAATTTCGATGCACGCCCTCAGTAAAACAATTTTTTTTCGCTCGCTTCGCTCGCTCGACGCATAATGGCTAATGAGTGGTTTAATTTACACATTGTTAACTCCTTTCCTTTGGAAACGGACTTTTTTACCCTATCAATGCACTACCGCAACCGTTATATGAGGCTAGAAACGGACCCGAAAATTGACCAAAATCTTACGCCCCCCCCTAAGCTGAAATCCTGGATCCGCCCCTGAGTGTTACATATTAACCGAGGTGTATCCTAGTCATTTGGTCTATGATGCTTCACACGCAACAATACTATAAAAATGCCGTAAATTTCCCTAACATATCTTCTCTTTAAAGACTAGGTCGGGGTGTTTTGATTTCAAAACAGCACATGAGTATACACCGCAGATTTACATGTGTTTGGCCAAAGATCACGAGCGAATATAAAGCGAACAAATAAAGCGGCGATTTACACATAATTTCTCAGATTGCGACAAGCACGGAGGTTTTCTGATCTCTATAATTGACAGTGTTAACAGAAAAGAAAATGGAGAAAGCGTGTACTATTAGTTTGATATTTTTCGGATGTTTGGCGCTTTTGTTCCAAGGAATTGGTTTGTTCGCGCCCGCGTGGTTAAAGTTTGATATGGTCGTTCACAAGGGTGATACAAACCTAGAAGTGGATGTCAGTCTGGGACTTTGGTCTGCCACCGCGTGCGTTGACGAGGCTTACATTCACAAGTGTGCGGAATTCTCTATGGACCAGCTCGAATCTGCCATGGGCAGTTCTCAACAGTCAGAAACAAGTAAACGTAAGTATTGTTTTAGTTCTATTTGTTGCAATAGCATGGATCAAGATTGCTTCAAATAGATAAAAAATAGATTTCATTCGTACACAATTGCTAAGTATCAACCTAAGAATATGATTATATGTCAATAATATTCTCATTGTTTTGTGTATTTTGAGCTTGATTAGAGATACGGTTAAACTGCAAAAATAACGAGTGTAAATCGTCTGCTCTGATTGCATGAACATATTTTAAAACTTTTTAGTCAATGTGTTTTCTAAGAAATAAGTTATAACACTTATACAACTGGGTATGTAGGATTTTATTAAGTACTTCGAATTAGTGAAGCTTTCGATGTTCCTAATTCTAAAATATGCCATTAAAATTATTTTGACATCATGTCATACATAGTTTCTGTGTAATTTTAGTGTTATTTCACTAATTCGCTGGTGACCTTGAGAAAGTCACGTACTGCCAATGGGATTGGCAATGTTCTGAAATACGCATGCGCCAGTGGTTCTGGTGGAATATTGGACTGCTCCACAGCGTTTAAATGAAACCGTTCATGCGCAGTGAAGCAGTCTATATATATATATATATATATGTGCCCATAGCGCCAGGGTCTCCTGGCGTTTTAGTTGGCGGAGGGACTTAAAACCTTCGAACTACACACACTAACACGGATAATCCATAATACTAATACTCGTTACAAAAAAGGAATAGTGAATTAAAGGTGTGTGTATGCATGTGCGTGCGTGCGAGCGTGCGTGCGTGCGTGCGTGGTTCAGAGGTTTATAGTCCCTCCACCATTAAAACAATATATAAGACGTCCAAAAGTTATAGCTACAACACAATTTTGACTGTAAATATGGTAATTTTGAATTTAGAAAATGTTATAGGCCTAAATACGTGAGCATCTGCGAATTAAGAGTGTTCATGTCTGTCATTGCTAGATTAGTAAACATTGAATTATTATGAACATGACTCTAAGTTATAATTATACCAGCATTGTCATTGATATACTTCAATGTACTTACATTTGTTATAAAATACATACTTGTATTGAACATTGCCTTATACCGAGGCGTGGATACTTACATTTGTTATAATATACATTCTTGTATTGAACATTGCCTTATACCGAGGCGTGGGATACTTACATTTGTTATAATATACATTCTTGTATTGAACATTGCCTTATACCGAGGAGTGGGATACTTATACCAGCATTGTCATTGATATATTTCAATGTACTTACATTTGTTATAATATACATACTTGTATTGAACATTGCCTTATACCGAGGCGTGGATACTTACATTTGTTATAATATACATACTTGTATGGAACATTTGCCTTATACCGAGGCGTGGGATACTTACATTTGTTATAATATACATTCTTGTATTGAACATTGCCTTATACCGAGGCGTGGGATACTTATACCAGCATTGTCATTGATATATTTCAATGTACTTACATTTGTTATAATATACATACTTGTATGGAACATTGCCTTATACCGAGGCGCGGCCTAATGGTAGAGCATCCGCCTCGCATGCGGTGTTGTGGTTTCAAACCCCGACCGGGGACCAGCTCTACTCGGAGGGACTATGAACCTTAGAACCACACACACACACACACACTCACACACACGCACGCACGCACACACACCTTTAATTTACTGTTCGTTTTTAATAACGAGATTTCATGATTGAACTAATGCACGTTATGTAGAAAATTTAACGGAAATCTTTTTTCTTTCTTTTTTTTAATTCAAGATTGGTGTGTGTCCCTTTAACATTCGGTATGGTTTTGGTTAAATACGGCTAATACGAAGCATATTTCTTATATGTGTATTTCAGTTTCTGGACAACACCTTCTTGGAGATATCACGATAAACAAAGTG
>JAWPHD010021077.1:0-29424 GCA_037043455.1 Cyrtodaria siliqua | reverse complement strand
GAGCCCATGGGTTACAGGAACCAAAATTGTTTATGCAGCCCTCAAGATAATGCTATAAGGAAGCCCATGGCCAAATTTGGTTGTGCTAGGATAAGAAATGTAAGAGATATAGACTTGTAAACACAGCTTACACGCAAACCTTGATGTGGGACGCCGACGCCGACGCCAACGCCAACGCCGACGCCGACGCCGACCCCGTGGTGATTACATAAGCTCTCTTATTCTTCGAATAGTCGAGCTAAAAATCATAAAAAGTTTTAAGGGCCATCACCCTTAAAAATAGGGCCACCGGAAACACAGGTAATTTTATTTTGGCCTTATGTGTAAAACTACGGACACAAATGACAAATGAATTGAACTGTTAGTGTGTTTGACTAACTGTTTGGTATTAAGCAAAAGCGATCTATATCCTGTTTGGCAAAACAACATCAAGAAGTGGTATATATCAATATCATGCATCATCAACTTGTGAAATATAAACAACATTATCACTGCATATATATCATGTTTGCAATACATTACCGAGTATTGTAGCGATATATATGATTAGGTAAACATCTATGGTAGATGTTCATGTGGCAGTCCAGGGAGACTGATATGGTAAGTTATCACATGCTTATGGTGCATGGTTTATGGTGCAAAATAAAAAAGTTATTTAAAGGAAATTAGTTGTTATTACAGGGTGTTGCATTCCTTGTTGAAGAATGCCGGTACAGAGGTGAAAACACTTTGTTCGTCTGTGATCACGCATACACAAAGCTGTATATTATTTAAATATCAATGTTTGTCAGTCTTCAAGACTGGAAAATTTGGGCAATCCTTCAAAAATTGGAAAGCCCTAAGAAAATGTGTGGGTCTATCATGTCTATGCAGGCATTTAGTGAATTATTCATGGCAGGTAAATAGATGTTATAGGATGAAATAATATAAGTACATTTAAGGATTATACTTCAATAACGTCGCAAAAAATGAAAAACAATCCTTATAATTGCAAACTTATGTCAATGATAATCTTTACTGACCGTCCATTTTATTTCACATGTCCCAGTAAGCTCTAAATTAAATGAATTTCAGCTGAACTGATCAGCCAAATCACACATTTTTAAATTTGAAATCTACTTCGCGCAAAATTATAGGCCTAGATCTTTACGTTTCCTAAAACAAAAATGTTTCTAGTGGCGTAGCTGCTTTTAGGCACTGCAGACCTGGGACGAAAATCATTTCTCGGATATGTTCTCTTTATCCCCGAAGTGTCTCCCCAAACTCGTCAGAGTGCACCATTTTACTTCTAATCTTTAAAACAAATTGTGGGGAGGATTCACCCAGACCCCCACCCCACCCCCACATAATCATAAATAGCATTACGATTGTAATATTAAGCTAAAGTGTTTGCCTTCACTGAGTATATTAAATCTGTATTATAAAATGCTAGTCCACGTCTAAATCCACAGTGTATTTACTTTCGTTCTGTGACGTTAACGGTTCAAAAAAGTGACGTCATGTAACGTTTCGTTACGTCATCGTGGCTAGGAATGAAACAGAGATAAGAAACTCAGGCGCATAGCCAGATGAAAGCTCGGAAGTCGGAACCATTCCGTTTTTTCCCTCGATATAGTCTTTGAAAGCCTAAGCATATGCCGGACCCCTTTCGCCACTCAAATCAAATGTTGGACTTCCACTTTTAGCCTGCGCAACTGGAACTATTTTATTTTGAAGTGTTATTGAGAAATAACAGGAGACTTTTATGAATGACTAACCAATCAGAATGCAGTAAATATGTGTATTGTTCGCAATTTGTAACTATGTGTCCTTGTTAATGACTGAAATGTTCATGTCTTTAGATATTGACCAATACATTTATTCATTAGGACTATTCCATTAAAACATACATGGGACCACAGAAATACAAAATTGATTAAAGAACTAAATTTCGAAAAATAGAGTTCACCCATAAATGTTTATTAAATTGCCTACCTGGGCTCCCGGGTATGTTTTAATGGAATAGCCCTTATTGGCAAATACCTGTATTAGTTATATCCCTGGTGTTATCTTCCTCCACCCTACTGAAGCCTCCAATGTCTTCTGTCAGCCTTTTCGTGTCTTGGTAGCCAATCAACAGTGCATCGGTCTTCTCAGAGATTGTATCGTCAGTCTCACCAGCCTCAGACGACAGCTTTTGCTTTTTATGCGCTGGACTCATGGACAGGGGCACCTCCAGAACATCTGTATTACCATCACTTCTTGTAACATTGAGCGAACTAGGTGACAGCTTAGAAGGTGTCTTGATGGAACCAAGCCTCAGTTGTGGGGCTGTCTTTTGTTTGCTTAACATCAACATTTCTTTGAGTTGCTGAAGTTTGGTTTGTGACTGGGTAATGTCCTTCGTTTTGTCTTCAAATACTTCCTGCTTCTCATCTTTGAGATATTCAAAGTTTCTCTTACTTGAGCATTTAAATGTAATTTCATCATCAGCAGTATAGTATTCATTACCGATACCATGGTTTGTAAGATTTCCCCCTGATTCAGATTTCTTATTCAGTATCGTCGCAGACACATCACTGTTACAAGAGATAAATGAATTTTCCGACACGACAGTTTCATTAGTTTTTAATTTGTTCAATGTGTTTTGACTATCAAATCGAGAAATATTAATTTTTTTATTAACATCTACATCTTTTCCAATGTCTGATCTGTCTTGAAATACGGAACTGTTTACCTTTAAATCATTGTCATTGACTTCATCAAAACACAATGTTTTCTCCCCTGATTTAGTGTCATTCATTCGACTTTTATCATTTGGAAAATCCTTATCTATAATTCTACCAATACAATTTGTTTCTTCCATATTCACAGTGTTTTTATCTAAATCCAGGAATTCATTTAAAGTCTCATTTTGATTCAGATTAAGAATCCCACCTAAGCACTTGGTTTCTTCGCAATGCATCATTTCGTCATCTCCAAGTTTAAAATTTTTTGTAACATCATCCTTTATGGGTTTTGCTTCTTCTGTAATATTTTTCCGGGACGATTTGTCTAAAATTCCACCTATAGATTTTGTTTCATCCATGGCCATGTGCTGTTGTATGGTTCTATTAAAGAATCCGCTAATAGTTTTTGTTTCTTCCATTTCTACATCTTGTTCTGCAGTTTTATTCAGAATACCACCGATAGGTTTTGTTTCTTCCATTTCTACATCTTGTTCTGCAGTTTTATTCAGAATACCACCGATAGGTTTTGTTTCATCCATAGCCATATCACTAATACTTTCTGTGTTTTTACTAACCATACTTTGGAAGCCAGTAATATTTGTTGTCTTCATAGTTATGATTTGGTTGGCAGATTTTTTCAGTGTCCCTTCCATAGCCATGGTTAGATTGTTTTTCTTTAAGTCGCATGTTTCAGCCAAAATTCCACCAACAGGCCTTGTTTCCTCCATACCCAAAGTCTGGTTTGCTGTCAAGTTTACAGGACTGGTTTGGGACAAAATGCCACCAACACTCTTTGTTACCTCCATACCAATAGTCTGGTTTACCGTCAAATTTGCTGGACTGGTTCTCGACAAAATGCCACCAACAGACTTTGTTTCCTCCATACCCATTGTCTGGTTAGCTGTCAAGTTTGCAGGACTGGTTCTTGACAAAATGCCACCAACAGACTTTGTTTCCTCCATACCCATAGTCTGGTTTAATGTCAAATTTGCTGGACTGGTTCTTGACAGAAGGCCACCAACAGGTCTTGTTTCCTCCATACCCACTGTCTGGATTAATGTCAAATTTGCTGGACTGGTTCTTGACAGAAGGCCACCAACAGGTCGTGTTTCCTCCATACCCATAGTTTGGTTTAAAGTCAAATTTGCTGGACTGGTTCTCGACAGAATGCCACCAACTGACTTTGTTTCCTCCATACCCATTGTCTGGTTTGCTGTCAAGTTTGCAGGACTGGTTCTTGACAAAATGCCACCAACAGACTTTGTTTCCTCCATACCAACTGTCTGGTTTAATGTCAAATTTGCTGAAATGGTTCTTGACAGAAATCCACCAACAGACTTTGTTTCCTCCATACCTACTGTCTGGTTTAATGTCAAATTTTCTGGATTGGTTCTTGACAGAAGGCCACCAACAGGTCTTGTTTCCTCCATACCCATAGTTTGGTTTAATGTCAAATTTGCTGGATTGGTTCTTGACAGAAGGCCACCAACAGGCCTTGTTTCCTCCATACCCAAAGTTTGGTTTGAAGTCAAATTTGCTGGACTGGTTCTTGACAGAAATCCACCGACAGGCCTTGTTTCCTCCATACACATAGTTTGGTTTGCCGTCACATTTACTGGACTGGTTCTTGACAAAATGCCGCCAACAGACTTTGTTTCCTCCATACACATAGTCTGGTTTGCTGTCAAATTTGCTGGACTAGTTCTCGACAAAATGCCACCAACAGACTTTGTTTCTTCCATACCCATAGTCTGGTCAGCTGACAAATTTGCTGGACTAGTTCTTGATAAAATACCACCAACAGACTTTGTTTCCTCCATACCCACAGTCTGGTTAAATGTCAAATTTGCTGGACTGGTTCTTGATAAAATGCTACCAACAGACTTTGTTTCCTCCATACCCATAGTCTGGTTTACTGTCAAATTTGCTGGACTGGTTCTTGATAAAATGCCACCCACAGACTTCGTTTCCTCCATACCCATAGTCTGGTTTACTGTCAAATTTGCTGGACTGGTTCTTGACAAAATGCCACCAACAGATTTTGTTTCCTCCATTCCCATTGTTTGGTCCATTGTCACATTGCCTGGACTTGTGTGTGCCATTGTTTGGTCAATATCTCTACCCAATATTCCACCAATACACCTTGTTTCTTCAATACCAACAGTTTCATCTTCAGGATTATAATACCTTGTAATATCATCGTCAACATAAGATAGCGCACTAGATAATTGCACTCCTTTGTTTTCTTTCCCAATGTTATCTGAAACACTAGACTTGGTTAGTTCAACTATTCCCTCATAACAAGCTGTCTCATCCATATCATCTCCCACTTCTTCACTCATAAATTTTTTGCTCAAACTTACTGATGGTTCAGCCTTCGGACCAAAAAGTTTGCTCAAAAATGCTCTAGTATCTACCAAGCTTTGTGGTTCATCATTTTCTGCCATTGGTTCAAAATCATGCAATATTTCAGAATGTATCATCACATTTTCTTTATCATGATGACTAAAATTAATGTTCTGTTGAAGAGATAGGCCTTTAAGTTGAGATCTATCCTGTGATCTAAGAGTTAACGAGGTGTTCAATGCTGATGAAGATACCAATGTGTTGGATTCACTTTTCTCTCGATGAGGTGAGTAGATCTGTGTTGTCTGCAGGCTGAAAATACATATCACATCAATATGGAGTATACATACAACATTGTTGTATTTATCACACTCATGTGACTAGTCACTGTAACTGTTTCATGCCCCAGTGCTCCAGATTAGTTTGATCTGAGGGTATTTCACTTGCTAAATAAATCGGCAATGATGATTCTTGAAGTTTAAACAGTAATTTCCATGGTTTTAGGGTTTCCCCCCCATTTTTTCTTACAAATGTGTCGCTTTTATACTAAAATGTTAAATGTTCAATGCCCATTTCCCAAATACTGATTATGGCAATTCCATTAAAACATACCCAGGACCCCAGGGAGGCAATTTAAAAAACATCTATGGATGAACCCTATTTTCTGAAATTTGGTTCTTTAAACTCAATGTTGCATCTATGGGTGGATGTTCAATTTCATAAGTGCCTTCCTGGGGTCCCATTTATGTTTTAATGAAATAGACCTTATCTGGAGCACTTAATATTATGCCCATTCTCAAAATGGCAGCTTCCAAATCCTTTTCAAAAGAACCTTCAAATGATCATATCTTCTTTGTTTATCACCCAAATTTGATCGTTCTTTCACCATTGGACAAATTTGTCAGAACTCACAATATAATAATGATTGTTTGGCTGTATGCCTACATACCCTTAAAGAACTATGTCCCATTTTGTGGAATCCCATTGAAAGAGCATTAACAAAAGAAAATTAGAACTCAAATAATCCTTAATATTTTTAAATGTAACTTGCAGTTTAATATGTTTACGCTTTTATCTAGACAGTGCTATACTTACATTATAATAATAAATACAAATTTGATAAAAGTGTGTATTCATCCATAATATTCAGTTTATGTCATACTCAAGGTCATGGTTGTATTGACTAATTCACATGTTTATCAAGTATTTCATTTTCATATTTACCTATCTGATGGTTTTCCTCCAAGACTTTTAAAGAAAGACGAAACATCAAACTTGATTTCCCTGGATGGTTCCGAACCAAAGTCAGACTCCATGTCGTCGAAAGTCTGCGTAGTTTCCATGTCAACTGTATCGAGTGTTGTCTTGTTGATGTCAAAAATGTTGAACGAGTCTGAAGACATCTCTGGGATGGGGAACTCTGCCATATTCTAGGTAGAAAGGGAATGTTTGGACTGAGAGGTGAGTTAGTAGCAGAAGTGTACTGTAATATTTAAATATAGTTGTGAGCATGGCATGCTCTCCAGTCATTTATTACATGGTTCATACAGAATTATCATTATGAAATTTCAGGACTTTTAAGGCCCTAATAACCCATTTGTAAGGCCCGGTTTAACTTATAAAATTAATCTTACCTTTATCAATTTTATGGTCTACTGTATCTGTTTAAGGCTTGTTCTGCACTACTTGCTTTGTATTGATTCTACTTGTAAATATTCAGATTTTTCTGACTGTTCCTGATATCGGACTTTTTAAGGCTGTATGAACCTTGGTCAATGCTGGATATTGTATACGAATACAGTTGCAAGTGGAGCTTTAGATTTCACAGCTGAACCTAGAAGGGTGTTCCATGGAACACTTGTGTCGCCTGCCATTTATTTTTCAAGTTATGGCCAGTTATGAGCTTGGTTAGGTTGCAGGTTAAAGTTTTATGAAACGTGGCATAACTCTGCCAAAAATTTTTTTACATCAAAAGCTTATTCAATCTACAACACTATAAAGGCCCTAGTAAGATGTTAGGGCATAGGTTATTAAAACTAAACACAAGGACTTGCACATACTTATTTTATTCATGTGTATTTAAGGAAGGAAAAAGGTTTTTTTATATATTTTTTTTATATATATTGTTCGCATATATTATGCCATTTTTGTACTAAGGCAACTTTTTGATAACCTTTGCAATCCAGATTAGATGCTTAACAACTCTGGCTAATAAAATTATCATTTGAATAAAAAAAAAAAAAAATCGGCCCGAGGTCATTAAAAATTTTTGAGTCGCGGCCGAATCGGCTGAGTTGGTCGGAGCACGGCAAACAAACATATTTTTATTGATGGCCTGAGTAACAACATTCCTTAGGTTAAGATGCAGATGTGTGTGAAGTTTCATGAACACAGGTCACATACTTTTCAAGTTATGGCCAAGGTTAGGTTGCAGGTTAAAGTGTGACTGACGGATGACGAAGGAGAAAGTGATCCCTAAGTGTCTGCCATGCTACGCAGGCGCTGCAAAAAGTCAAATCCTTATATGTACAAAAGAAACAAGAGGTCAATGACCTTGAAGCTCTACTGATTGATTTTGATTTCAGGAAGTAGTCGCTACAAACTGGTTTTTTGAAAATCTATTTTTAGCTGTGGTGGCCATCTTGAATTTCCGGCCGACCTGAAATTTTGCTAGGATCAATTAGACATCAAGAGCAACATTCCTGTGAAGTTTCATGAAAATTCGTCAAGTAGTTTCAGAGGAGTAGTCGCAACAAGTTTTCATTATATAACTCTATGTAAACAAAGATGAGCACTGACAGCCATGTTTAACATTGAATCAAAATAATGTTCGACTCGGATAACCATCATGTCATGCTGATCATTTTAGAAAAAGTCCCATATCAATATCTCTTATAGTTTTCAAGAAGTAGTCGCTACAAACTTATTTTTTAAAAATCTATTTTTAGCCATGGCGGCCATCGTGAATTTCCGGCCGACCTGAAATTTTGCAAGGATCAATTAGACATCAAGAGCAACATTCGTGTGAAGTTTCATGAAAATCCGTCAAGTAGTTTCAGAGGAGTAGTCGCTACAAGTTTTCATTATATAACTCTATGTAAACAAAGATGGCCGCTGGCAGCCATGTTTAACGTCGAATCAAAACGATTTTCGACAAGGACCAACATCATGTCATGCTGATCATTTTAGAAAAAGTCCCATATCAATATCTCTTATAGTTTTCAAGAAGTAGTCGCTACAAACTTATTTTTAAAAAAAATCTATTTTTAGCCGTGGCGGCCATCTTGAATTTCCGGCCGACCTGAAATTTTGCTAGGATTAATGAGACATCAAGAGCAACATTCCTGTGAAGTTTCATGAAAATCCGTCAAGTAGTTTCAGAGGAGTAGTCGCTACAAGTTTTCATTATATAACTCTATGTAAACAAAGATGGCCGCTGGCAGCCATGTTTAACGTCGAATCAAAACGATTTTCGACAAGGACCAACATCATGTCATGCTGATCATTTTAGAAAAAGTCCCATAGCAATATCCCTTAGAGTTTTCAAGAAGTAGTCGCTACAAACTTGTTTTTTAAAAACCTATTTTTAGATTTGGCGGCCATCTTGGATTTCACATCTACATGAATTTTTGCTAGGATCAACTAGATTTCATGGGCAACATTTCTGTAAAGTTTCATGAAAATCTATTCAGTAGTTTCAGAGGAGTAGTCGCTACAAAAAAAAAGTTAACGGACGGACGGACAGACGGACGACGGACGCCGCACCACGGCATAAGCTCTGCTGATCTCTGATCATTAGAGCTAAAAATATAACAAAAAGTGTGTGTAAGATCAAACAGAATCAAAAGAAGGCAACAAAGAATATTGTCACAGGGAATAAATTAACAATTACCTGGTATGCTTGTGTCTGAATGGCACCTGTCAGAAGTTTGTCCAGACCTAAAACATGCAAAACACATTTAAGTATGTATCTCTGTAAATGAAACCAAATTATAATAAACTTTATTTTCGTACATATCCTAGTTTATCGCTGTCAAGAACAAATAATAATGGAGATATTATAATGTAAAAATGTATATATGTATTTATATTAAACACATCTTCAGTCAAACCTGTATTTAGAGAACCCTAACTAGATAAAACTTGGTCTCAACACAGGGGGTCTCTTAATACAGGTGTAATTTAGTTTAAAACAATACAACTGGGACCTGAAATGGCAGTCTTCTGAGCAGGTTTGACTGTATACCAATATTTAATTTAAATACTGACATCAAATTATTAAATGCTCTATTCTCTAAGAGCCACTCTTAATAGCCCAATATCAAAAGGTCAAGATCACAGACCAGGTCAGATTTAATAAGTGACAGGGGATTTTGCCAATGTTTGACTGGTTCAATACCGTTTATTAAATCTTTAAAAAAATATATAGCTCACAGTTCACAATATCACAGTCTGACAGCCATATTTTCTATATAATACGACAAACCGGGATATATTATAGATAATTCACCGTAAACGATGTTCTATTTCTATTCTAATATCCCTAAAATGTGAAAATAACGCACACATCTGAAATCTTTCGCATTGCTTTGCTTACTCTCCTAATGTTGCATACGTTACAATGCGCAATGCGCAATGCTTATTCTCCTTAGTTGCAAAAATTACAGTGATATATCGTTCAATATAACGAGATATTTTAAACTAGGCTATATAGTGTGGGTGTATTAGAATAAGAAATAGAACATCATTTACGGTGAAATATCGTGCAATATATCACGGTTTGTCGTTCAATTGTAAACAATAATTTCACTAGCCCCTCGCCCTTCGGGCTCGTGAAATTATTGTTTACAATTGAATGACAAACCGTGATATTTTAAAAAATAATTAACCGTAAACGATGTTCTATTTCTATTCTAATACCCTTAAAATGTGAAAATAACGCACACATCTGAAATATTTCACATTGCTTTGCTTACTCTCCTTACGTTGCAAATATAACGAGATATTTTAAACTAGGCTATATAGTGCGGGTGTATTAGAATATGCGATAACAATTTGCATAATACTATTTTTATAATTTTATTGATTGAACACATCAGTGTTCCAGATAAACTTTCAGCACAATGCGTGTTGCAAGCATGAAGAAAAAAATACGAATTTACAATTCTTTGATTATGATTGCGGGGAGTTGGCGTGCTCGATTTTTCTGAGCTATTTAAGTGTGTATGCGGGAATTTGGTTCTCAAATATTTCTCGCCAATGCATTTTTGTACGCACTGGATTTATTTTTTATGCATTTCTGGTGAAAAAATATGCGTAACTATGCAGATACACGTCTTATCTGGAGCACTGTACATGCGAGTTAAAGAACTTAAACTTACCCGACGCTGTAAGTTTTTATAAAGTCAAAATTGCCATGTGCCCCTTTAACAGAGGAACAATCGTAGTACATTTTAGAGACTCGTGGAAGTACCTGTGATGGATAGATGATCTTGATTTGCTGAAGAAGCTGACCCACTGAGGAATAAAACATACGCTCACATTGATTGTAGATATTACATAGTAAATCAAGGTTGAGTGACAAAACAAACATGTAAGAAACAGAGTGATAAACAAAGACGTGAGAATGTTTTTATCAATTGCTTAAACTAATTTCTTTTTTTTTAGACAAATATTTTATGACTACCGGTGATACAAATAATTTCATGTATTTTTTCCGGCAAATTCATTTGACGATATGTTCAGGAATACTAAACTTTTTGCTTATTAAAATGAGGAGGCATTAAATTCAATACATCTCGCAACGCCAATATGATGTTAACTGTTAAGTTGTTATTTCAAATTGCAGATAACATGGCTAAATAAGCAAACAAAATTGCTGTTGGTGTTTGGGACTTGACAAACATCAAAACCTACTGCCCTTTGTATGTCCCGCCCATGAGGTATTGATCTGGCAGAATATAAACATGCTGGAAATATTTTATTCTTAAAACAAGAGGTCAATGGCCTTGAAGCTCTACTGATAGGTTTTAATAGCTAGATCAGCATTCCTGTGAAGTTTCAGAGTAGTAGTTGCTACAAGTTTTTACAATATAACTCTTATGTAAACAAAGATGGATGCTGGCAGCCATATTTAATGTCGAATCAAAATAATTTGCAACAAAGACCAACATCATGTCATGCTGATCATTTTAGAAAACGTTCCATATCAATATCACTTCTAGTTTTCAGGTAGTTGCTACAAATTTGTTTTTTAAAAATCTATTTTTAGCCATGGCGGCTGTTGTTGGCGGGATAGCTACTTTAAATATATATAGGCATAATAATGATCATCCAGATTTCTCTAGATGAAGCTCATACGATGATCTGGAATCAAGCTTCTTTAAAGAAATTGACATAAAAAGGAGGCATACCGAAAAATGGGCATGATCACTGAATGTTCAACATCAGTTTATGAGACACACCCACAATGTGGCTCAGGAGGGAGTCAAAAAGTATGTGAAGTATCTGACAAGATCTTGATTAATGCTATAAATTAATATGTAAACAAGTTTTTTTACACTAAAAAATTATATTAATTTATAAGAAACTACAACAAACCAACGTTAACTGGATGTAAAACATCAAGATCCCGATTAATGCTATAAATTAATATGGAAACTAGTTTTCTTAATCTAGAAGATTATATTAATTTATAAGAAACTGCAACAAACCAACATTAATTGCAAATTTAAACTGGACGTAAAACATCACATTCAGTCAGCTGGAGTGCATCTTCTGATGTTACTTATTTTAATACACTTTATGTTAACAAGCAATATAAACTTAAACTGCCAATTTTTTACCTGCTACCTTGTTGACCTTTTTCTGAAATACAAACACACATAGTTGTTGATATTCTATAATATTAATATACTGATTGTTTTACAGAGTTTTAGATAAGCCGAGTTTTTGAGTACATTACTCATACTACTTTTACAAAATAAAATCAGTTTTTAAAATTATGCGTATCATTACTCATCAACTAACTACAAGTACTCATAACTGTTAAAAATAATTCTTTAAGCTTTTTTCAAGTTTTTCAGAGCCCTTTTAAATAAATCTTGTTTGAAAATGGTGCATGAATCCCTTTAAGAAACATTTATTCGTGTAGCTGTCTGTATATGTATAATGTCATATAATGGTGTCATGTGTGTATGTTGTCTTATGTTGACTCAGTCTTCTCTGTGCGACAACGAGCAATGGAATTACCCAGACTATTTCCGTAATCCGGTATTTTAAATAGTTACGGAAATCGATGAGGCAATTCCAATGAGCCTTGAATACCAACTAAGCTATACATATTAAACTTTAGGTTTACTGAATATGTCAAACTGTGTTAACATCAGCAGTTTTATTCAATAACTCTCTTGCTATTGTGTGCATGTAAGCTAAAAAACATTCTAACTATTTGAGGAATAAATGCAAGCAATAAAAGTGTTACACAAAGTGACGTGACAAAAATGTGTTATGCAACGGGACGTTACGGACAGCGCGATTCCCGTATTCCCACTTCACTTTGTAAAAGCATGGGTATAATAAAATATTCCTGCTAATGAAATTAAATTGTGCCTGCAAATTCTAATTCTGTTTCCCAAATGAATACTCAAACCAAATGTTAATATCCATTGATTGAATTACCCCGAAAAACAACACATACCATTCTCTTCCTCATCCACCAGTCCTTTCCATTGATGGGGGGAATCTCGAGGAAACTCTCTACAAAGTAAACAAACAATAAGTTAGCATAAATCTTCACAAGTGATGTGTTTATATTAAAATATTTATATCATGTCAAGTTTCAACTCTAATATAAACTATAACAAATAATTTGATCAGATATCTACAGATATCAAACTTTTGACTCCATGGGAGGCCTTTACTGTCAGTGGAGATGCGATATTCTCAGTGCATCGGTGAATCATGGCATTTCCTTGACAGTAGTCATTGATACTTGACTATAGTGGACAAATCTTTGAAAATTGTAATTAGCAATTAGAAAAAGCTGATGATTGCGATTACTAACAACATCCATATTAATAATAAATCTGTATTTGTAACCTGTGACCCATGTATACACGCAACTTGAAACTGTTTTCATAATAAATATATACTACACTTCATGCCATGTTATTTTATTCCCGTGTTAACAGTTGGCTCAAATTGTCTTGTCTTACACATGAACCTTGGCGATACAATCATGATATGTGGCTTACTACTGTTACGCGATTATATCGTGATACACAGCTGCTGGTGATACCCAGCCCTATTTACAATTTACCTAAATATTGTCCTGGAGGTCTGTAAAATAAGTGTAAACAGTTTACTACGTAACTTCTGACAGGACAAATCACTTTAAGGATTATCTATTTCTTATAAAGCTAAATGACAAGTAGGAAAATAAATATTAATATATAACAAGAAAATCAGTAGAACCGATGGATGCTATCCAAAATGTATCCTCAACTTATATGGCCTTGCAGCAGAGTAGTTTATGCTACGGATAAAAAATCTAAGTATTAAATTACAAAGGGCATTAACTCTAATTTTAATGAGTTATGCACTCTGCACTTCCTCCCACTGCCCTCTTATCATTGTGCGAAGTTTCATTGCAGTCCCTTTCAGGGTTCTGGAAATACGGTTGCCCGACGCCCGGGCAAGTGGATTTTGGGTGCGGGCATGTGACCTTTGCAAATCTGGTTGCCTGCCACTTGTCCAACTGGACGTTTCCATTTTAGACCAAATCAAGTGGCAATCTAGCCTACGATAATCAGAATTTGATAACTGAACAAAACTGGCCACTGTTTTTCGCCGCGAGCGATTGTTAATAAGATCAAACAACTTTCAATACAATCAACATTCTCGCATCAGGCAGCTTATTAATCAGTGTCATTATTCCAATAAACAACTAATTAACCCGCACGTGCATTTCACACTGTTTAGAAACCCGCACGAGCATTTCGCACCGTTTGGAAACAACGCAGTTTATCCGGACACGACCGTCAGACGTGTGTCGATCATCCAATGAAATCGCGGCAATCGTGACCTTCCAACCATAAACAAAGCTACTAGCAGAAACTTTTCCAAATAATCCCTGTACGTAATTTGGACCTTCCATCAAATATAGAAAAATCTTTCTTAATTTGCAAATGTGTCAAAAATAATCACTGATAGACTCACGTGACATTATGTTTTGGTTTAGATATAATTCTAGCTGAAGATATTCGTAACAAAAATGCATTTTTTTACCCGAAGCACTCGTTTATCTGACAATGCGCTTTTATGAGGTATTTAGAGTATTTCATTGACGAAATCTACAAGTAATATTTATAGCATACTTTTTCGAGTATATGCGATTTATACTGCTTCTCGAGGGCCGCAGGCCCGAGAGTGCAGTATAAATCGCAACGAGAAAAGTATGCAATAAATGTTTTGTACCTTAGAAATTGCCGTTAATTGACATTTTGATTGACAGGTTGTGTGTAAACTTACAACTATGCGCGTGTACAATGGAGTAGGCCATGGTATAACTGCCGAATTTGTCATTTATAGCACGGCTGAAATATACCGGCATTTATAGCACGTCTTAGGTTCAGATCTTCAGGTTTATGAAAAATATATCATAAGCAAGAACAAAGGAAAACCATTACAGCTATGGTACAATTAAACATATATGGAAGTGCACACTGCACAAATAAGTTGCAAATCTTTGCAATATGCGCATGTCATGGGTTTTCGCAATTTCAAAAAAAATCATGGAACCTTTTCTTCAAGTTCTGAACTTTCGCTTTTGATAAATAGGCTTACTACTACTACTATTTCTGAAACAATTCCTAGGGAAACACTGTGCATGCCTCTTGTTTTCATCTATTTCCCTTTAGATCAAATACAAAGGTGTAGGAACGTTACAGATATTGGCAGTGAATATTTTTAATATTTGTTTGTCTTCTTTCTTTGCTCGTCACACATTTAAATGAACAAAATAGCTTCTTTTTTTATGTCAACTGGTTAATTGTACACACTGTGTTATTAAAAGTACCATATACAAGCTGCCAAGCAAATGTTTTTTAGGGCAAGTGTTCTTAAATGTGGGGCAAGTGACATTATGGGCAGGGCAAGTGACTTTTGAATATTTTCAAAACCCTGCCTTTAATACTTTTCTAGTCATGGTCCAGACAAGAAAGTGTGACAAACACACGGACGGACAAAGCGGCAACTATATGTTCGCCCTTTGGGGATCATAAAAATTTAATGTTTTCTCGTATACTAACTTTACTTGATAGGTCTCGGCAAAACTGACTCTTCTTGATTGTCGCCGATTTTTACCATCATAAAGTACTCCTGTCTCGTCATCCTAAAATGAAACATTTAACAATGAAACTTACATGGTAACAACATATTATTAAACATAACAATTACATATATTCATTCTTTATACCATGTATGGCATTTCAATTCTGGCAATTTGTGTGTTTGATAAGTTATATAATCCAGGAGATTTGCTTTTGAAATTTCATAATTTTAGTAAAACACCACACTACAGATATATTCTGACTTCATTTTAATAGACAGACCCTTGTCTGAAGCACTGGTGGTGAGATACAAAAACTCTAGTATGTCTGAAATAATAGATGATATACGTGTCGGGATAACACATATATATTAGACACTAACCCACCAAATAACGGCAAAATTACACTGCAAAAGTTATCAAAACTCCATCCATGTGTTCAGGTCATATAATATCTGCCAATTAAAAGCACAGGTTTGAATATGCGTAAAATTAATTATTAATTGGGACAGGAATCATGGTGCTTCTGCAAAAGGACTGTTTTCAGATGTAATAGCATACATTACCCTGTTGAGGTCAATCTTCAAAATCTGTAAAAAGAACAAAAAAGAGAAAATTATGCAAATTATATACATGTATGTACTCAAAATTTGCTAAGGATCACTTTTTTGTTGTCTAAATTTTTGTTGTCTAAATTTCTTGCTGAAATAAATAGCATTATTTCTATTTTACATGAAATTATTCAGGGCAATGTATGGTCATGTGATCTCATGACTTGATTCAAACTGTGGAGTTGTTGAAGTATCAATGAAATTAATATCGTTATTGTGAATTAATTTCTAATAAAATTATATGGAAGAATAAAAGTGATCCCTTGCAAATTTTGAGTAGTATATTACAAATGAGTAGGTTGATATTATTTTAGCACAGACATAATGGTATTCAAACCTTACAATATATTATACAAATGAATTGACAATTTGTTAATGATGGGAAACCTTAAACACACTAGTCATACAAGTAATATTGAATACAGACATTTATAAAAAAAAATACATGTTTAAAACACATTTCTTTGTCAAACATTATAAAAGAACATACTGAAGATCTCCTTCCCAACGACCTAGTCTTTCTATTCATGCTTTTTGTTCACCTGAAATGAGACATGTCAGAAGAAAAATTCCATGTATTTCATAATATGTAATACAAAACTTATCAAGGGCATGTTGAATTTTAAAATGGAAAGTATCCTCTTATCTATATTATGCACAAACAAGTTTCAACCATAAAATCTTTCTCAAATTTGTGTTTTGTTTGTGCCATCATTTTTTGGATTGAAAAGTAGACAATTTCCAAATATTGGCATGTCATAATTAACTTGCTTCCCCTCATCTATACTGGCACCAGATAAAGCAACTTAGTGGCTCAGATAACCAGACTAGAGTAGTATTGGTGGGAGGAGGCTCTCCAATCGTAATAATATGGTACCCTGTACAGTGTTCAACACTTAACATTGGCTAATTGGCTGCAATTTAAGCAAGATGTTTGTTTATATCAAAGAGACCATAAATCACAAACACTGGATAACCATGGTATGTTGGCATCAGATGTATACAATACATTAATATTTTAACTTTCCTATCATTTTTATTTTGCATTTGTGAAAATAGATTTATGTTCAGTCGGATTGGTCTGATACAAGATGCTCTGTTTAATGTCGGACACAAGACAACAAAGAAACATTAGCTCTATGAGCTATTTTCTTACAGTTATCTTTAACATGTAAAAAGCAGCTTAAAAGAATGATTAGGTTTTGCACTTAAGGAAATGTAACATAGACATGCTCATTTTGTAACTTTTTTGTTAGACTGTTGAAATAATGAAAGATCATTTGTTTACTGCATCATATAGATCAAGGCTTTTTTACCTTATTTAACAGAGGCCTGTAACAGGCCTCTTCCCAAATGAAAACTTGATTGTTTTTTTTTCCAACTATGGCAAAAAGTTTTCCCAATCAGAAAGCAGCAGTTTCTCAGAATTTAAGAAACAATAATTAAATCTGCAATTTGTTTTTGTCTGATAGTTGAGTCATTTCTGACTGAGAAATCAGTAATTACAGTAAATAATGGATGAAAAAGATAAATAAAGCATATTGCCATATTTACTTAATTGATGAAATCTTACATCCTTCCCAAAATGAGACTTTTTTCCCGAAATGGACAGGCCTGGGCCTCTTCCCAGTTTTATGGGGAAAAAGCCCTGTAGATCTACATGTATTACCAGAACTCATATTAAAAGATATAATTTCACACATTATATGATCATCTTTAATCCGTGCCTACTGTAACCCTAGAAGCCTTTTTTAGTTACTTGTTTGTGTGTCTTTGAAGGTCAAGAGGAATTCCTATAGTAAAACAGGGGGATTATTGAAAAATACAGTCATGCGCTTTGAACTGTGTCTGCGGCATCGGGTTGAATTTTTAGCCTTACATATCGATCAATTAATGTTTAAATTAATATATATCAAGTTGCACTGATAAAACTGCGCCTTTATTGCTTGTAGTGACACAAAAAAACATCTCCGTTTTGAAGTACAGTTTTGTTTACTATTTCTGCCATATTGTCATATTAATTTAGTTGCTGTGATATTCTCAATCGCAGTGAAGGCATTTATGATTTATACTGATAATTCCCCTCATCAGTACACTATCAACTGACAACATGGTGGGATTTTAGGTGAAACAAACTCTTTTCGGAGAATAATTATCATTCAAAATTTAAAGATAAACAACTGGATGTTGTTCAGAAAATTGCAAGAGTTAAAAGGAAAAGTTGGTTGCAATTTTAAAATTGTCCGAATTGTGTGGGCAACATGTCACACTTTACTTTAATAATAACTGTAAACCATTATCAATGTTGAATATCTTATATTTTTTAATTTTGTTTCAATGTGTTGACAGCCGGTGCATAGAATTACCAGAATCCACCTATTTACCGGAATCCACTTGAATTACCGGAATCCACCTATTTACCGGAATCCACTTGAATTACCGGAATCCACTTTTTATAATTGATATAATTGATATATTTTAAAATATTGATAGAATACATTAGTTATAGTATTAGAAGACTAAAGATAATGTACTAATAATGATATATACTTTATAAAATATGTTGTTTTTTATATATTTTATGAATTGTGCTAACAAATAAATGGCTAATAAAATTTCATTTACGGATGATGATGTTGTTTGCATTAGTTTTTTACCTCTTTTACATGTGTCATAATAATAGATACAGTATAATTTTATTGATATTGTTAAAAGGGCCTTGGTTATTGACAATTTTGAGAATGATGTTCTTTCGAACAATATTGTTTGGCCCTTAAAAGGGCCTTTATAATGCATAAAGCAATTATATCTTGGTAGATAATAAACATCTATGAATGACAGATGTCAATATTCTCATGCCACCTTCTTTGGCTCCAGGATGAACCATGTCTGCGTCATAATGGCGAGGGAACTTCAGTTTCTTCATGACATTGATGAAGTCTTCCTGCAACATAACCCGCAGCCTCTTGTTAACTTTGCGTCGCACTTGATTGAAATGTGCGACAGTTGTATTTCTCACATTTCCTCGCTCGGCAATACAGCCGACAAGCACCCGTTTCACGCCAGCAGCCTTCAATCTAAGAACTATGTCAATAATCCTATTGACAATGTCTGGTGCTGGAGAATTTGAATCTATGTCGTTACCGCCGACGTTGACAAAGACGTAGTCTGGTTTAAACTGCAGAAGCCTGTCGAATTTGTCGCCAAATTTTCTTAAACTAAGTGAATCATGTAATTGATATGTCAGTAGTGTGTTTTAATCTAAATGTCCTATATTAATTAAATCATGTGCAAACATTTTACTAATTAGTAAATATAGTTCACTACTCAATTACTAACCGAATCACAAACAAGTAAATGAATAAATCGATTAAGATAATAACTTCTTGTCACTTATTATTATCAATTTACCAATTTCCTATGATGTATGGTAGATGTATGGAAAGAACGACCATCAATGCAAGCTAATAAATATATAAATTAATGATAATAGGAATTGAATAAATCGAGTAAGATCACTTATTATTATAAATTTACCAATAAGTAATCTGATTGTGTTAGTGTTATACAGAACCGAAAAGTTATAGATATAGTTCATTCATCCCTATTTCTTATATTCATTATGGTAGATGTATGGATAGAACGACCATCAATGCAATATAATTAATATATAAATTAATGATAATAGGAATTAATAAATTAGAAACAACAAATAGATTTATTATTTTTATGCGGTGCATAGAAATGTTATTCAATATTTTCTAATTTTGTGTCAAACTAACAATATTAGATGCAAAAGTCGATTATGAAATCAAGAATGAAGTAAATTATTTCATTTTTTTTAATTACTTTACAAAGGACACCGAAACCTTTAAGTGTGAGCAGGAAAATAAGTGACATGATGATGTAATATACAAAGCAGATGCATACGGCCGTACTTATAACACGTGCTGTAATAGCATCCTCACGTGCTAAACGCGACATGATTTAATACACAGGTTCTCAATTAGCAAGACTTGAATTTTGTTCTGTTATATATCATAAAGTATGTACAGGGCTCAATCTACAGGGCGATTCGGGCGAAGAACGCGCCCGCGATCTCTTGACTTCGCCTTGGCAGCACATCAAAGCGAAGTTCAAGTCGCCGAAAAATTAAAAAAATTAAAAAAAAAAAAAAAAAAAAATTAAAAAGGTACAGTATAGTAATAAATCCATTATCATAGAAATTTGCATCAATATTTCAAGCTCATATTATAGAGTAAAAAGAATAAGTGTGCATTACACTGTATTCACTGCACTGCGATATACATGGTGATGACTATTCAACCGTTGTCTACGTATACACGTCGCGTGAAGTCTCCCTAAATTCTCTCCACTTCTCCCTAAAATCACTTGAGGGAGAAGTGACTTCTCCCTAAATTCCTTGCCTAGATTGAGCCCTGATGTATAGCGGAAAAATATTTATTACGGTACTAATATTATTTAATTACATTTAACATTGATGTACGCCTCTGCATTAAAAAAAAGAAGCAATAAGTGACATATCTTAAAACATTTATAGCGGAAAATAAGTGACATGATGATGTAATATATAAAGCAGATGCATGTATTTACATTAATAATAAAACAATAGCTTATGCATTTATTTTAATACTAATAACATCAATTCCCAGTGTAATGGTAAGAATATTTACTTCTGTCAGGCTGCCAGTTCCAAAAGCTTCCTGCCATTGAAGACAGCAGTTGTGTTACACTCAAATAAAAGATATGTTGGCTGACGTAACAGAGCGTGTCTTATATTACGGCAAATTATCTGGTGTATTCCGGTAATTTTCGCTAATAACACTAATAATTAAAGTCACAAAAACACATATTCATTAATATATTCATTAATATATTACTTAATTAACTATACATTTACGCCAATTAGGACAAAAATAGTGGATTCCGGTAATTCAAAAGTCGTATTCCGGTATTTTTCGATAATTAAAGTCACAAAAACACATATTCATTAATATATTCATTAATATATCACTTAATTAACTATACATTTACGGCAAATTAGATCATAAATATTGGATTCCGGTAATTCAAAAGTAGATTCCGGTAACTCTATGGTGGATTCCGGTAGATTCCGGTAAATAGGTGGATTCCGGTAGTTCTATGCACCCGTTGACAGCTACAACTTTAATAAGATTACTACAACAAATATTTTGGTTCAAACTGCCAATTAAAGGTAAATAAAATAATATAAAAGATAATCCCTTTAGATGCTTGAAAAATTAGGTCAGTGCATACATTGTTAGATATATTCATAATTGACCTTAAACCAAGCTAGGGAGAGGAGATCCCCGTGTTTACTATTAGAACTGTTCTGACTGACTACGTACAGCCAGAGTCAATATCAAAATCGTAAAATGGGCTGGTAGTGGTAAGGTCAGAGAAGATTCAGTTTACTTTTTTTTGTGTCATTTACAAATTATTCGTGAGTTGGGCATGGGCCAAGTTTCCTAATACGAAGTCTCATGAGTTATTTCGAGACGAAAACATACACAACAAATGTGGAGATGCAGGATAAATAGACAGATAGATAATAATTTGTACTCCGAAGACACCAAATTTTATTTATGTCACACACTGACACAGTTGGCACAGAATATGTGTTGCCTTTGTAACTTCCAGGAGTCAGATATTACATTTTTGAAAACATTAAAATGTATAAGCTTCATCTGATCTTACCGGTGTCCTCTTGATCATTGTGTTTGTGTAAAATTGAATGAAAATGTTTGTCAACAAAGTTTCATTTTGAAAATGGCGCTTACTTGTGCGCGTGCGCATTGATCGGTGTTCCATGAGAAATACAATCTTCATAAGAATAGCATTAGTAGTGCTTCATATGACCAGTATGGGATTTTGCATTTGCAGTGATTTACTTTGCCTTAAATGATTTATCAGTAATCCATATATGGTAATTTAGAACTAGTTGTCAAAGTTCTCAAAATGCTCCCATATCCGCTTTAGAACAACCTTCAACTCCACACAAACCAGTATCCATAGAGAAAATACCAAGCGCATCCTACCAACTCCACTCACAAGAAGCATGCACCCGATATCCTTCCAGGGACCATAGGTTAAAGGGTCCTCAAAACTAGAATATGCCTTTTACACACTCGATGGTGTCTACACAAATGTAACGAAAACTCGATTTATAGGAACAACTGATCGCGAGATAACTCAAAGCACAACATTTGTAAACACTCATGAAAGGTCATATCGGTACTTTGCCCTTGATGACAGGATGGACCTTATTACTTTTTGGAGTCAATAGGTTAAAGGGTCCTCAAAACTAGAACATGTCTTTTACACACTCAATGGTGTCTACACAAATGTAACGAAAACTCCATTTATAGGAACAATTGATCGCGAGATAACTCAAAGCACAACACTTACACTCATGAAACGTCATAGGTACATTGCCATTGATGAGAGGATGGACCTTATTACTTTTTGGAGTCAGTAGGTTAAAGGGTCCTCAAAACTAGAATATGCCTTTTACACACTCAATGGTGTCTACACAAATGTAACGAAAACTCCATTTATAGGAACAATTGATCGCGAGATAACTCAAAGCACAACACCTTCACTCATGAAAGGTCATAGGTACACTGCCCTTGATGAGAGGATGGACCTTATTACTTTTTGGAGTCAGTAGGTTAAAGGGTCCTCAAAACTAGAATATGCCTTTTACACACTCAATGGTGTCTACACAAATGTAACGAAAACTCCATTTATAGGAACAATTGATCGCAAGATAACTCAAAGCACAACACTTACACTCATGAAAGGTCATAGGTGCATTGCCCTTGATGAGAGGATGGACCTTATTACTTTTTGGAGTCAGTAGGTTAAAGGGTCCTCAAAACTAGAATATGCCTTTTACACACTCAATATTGTCTACACAAATGTAACGAAAACTCCATTTATAGGAACAATTGATCGCGAGATAACTCAAAGCACAACACTTACACTCATGAAACGTCATAAGTACATTGCCCTTGATGAGAGGATGGACTTTATTACTTTTTGGAGTCAGTAGGCTAAAGAGTCCTCAAAACTTGAATATGCCTTTTTCACACTCAGTGGTGTCTACACAAATGTTTATAAACAATCCCTGCCATTTGTCACGTGCTAAGTATGCGTCCGCATAAGGTTCGTGATAAAAAAAACTGTGTGACTAATACTATCGACTTCCTCGTTCTTTATATAGATTTAAATCTGATTCATATTTTGTTAATGGTTGTAGATCTCTGGTGTTGCGTTCAAGTTTAAGAATCGAGTTTCACCAGGATAATGTTTTAAACAAACAGTACATAGATCATATTGCCATTCACGCAAGTAGACGTGATATTGAATCATGGACGTGTGACTTGTACTTTTAAATATATACTTGAAAACCTTTGTGCAAAACAAGTAACGTATTAAACTGTATACCATGGACTTTAAACTGTATGTGTTATCTGGCTGACATATTGAATAAAGCATCTGCGTAGGAACAGGGGTTGGAGATGGGGGTGCCGAGTATGTTTTCACCACTCCTTCCAATATCTTGCCAAATTATGTATTGATCTTCCTAAACTGTGCTTACGTATGAAAACTGTCTTAGGACAAAGCATTTACCAACTGACGAAGACAAATAGCTGCGTTGTTCATTAAAGCAAACAAACACATAGTTATCAAAGTTTAAAACATGTTTAGTTGCCCCCCCCCCCCCCTCCCCCGCATCTCCCCTCACCCACCCCACAACCTCTCCAATATCTAAAACATTCCTACGCCACTGTATAGGAAACCTAAATCTAACAATTAATTATATTTTACATGACATTCAACGTTCAATTTTAAAATCATAGAACAATAATTCACTTCAACAATTATAAACACAAACAGACAAGCATAGCATCAGTTTTTGTTCTCTTGATATTCGAAATACCTGGCCAGACTGATCGGTCCTGGGACATCATTTAAATCATCCAGACCTATATCTCTGTATATTCTCCTGATGTTATACCGAGTTCTTCCTTTAAACATAAACTGACAGACGAGTTGAACACCGGTTTGTTTACGTTAGCATTATGTTGGTCTATTGTTACGAGCACTAATTATACATATTAAACAAGACTTTAGTGTTTCTTGAGATTGGATAACATAAACATGCTAAACAAATGCAGCAGATACTTTTCAGAGACATATTTTAGTTTCTCAGAGATGTTAGTTAATTTTTTTCATTTTCTTTTTCATTTTTTTGCTCCAGAAATCAACCGAACTAATTGGTGTATTTTTTTTATATAACTCTTACACTCAAAAATATTCGGGGTTTTACGGACATCTTTGACGTCATCTTGCATTTCTAAGTACTTCCTTTGATATCAGCGTGGCATGTATATGTACCATGTACCATGTGCGATGTACCGAGGAATCGGCGGCGCTAAGTGCTCTGCCGATGACTGGTACACTATGTGCCGATGACTGGTACACTGTCCAAAACTAACAATTTTGATAGACATGCTCTTACTAAAACTCTCTTATCACAAAACTTTCTTCAGCGACCGTTTAAACGGTTCTCTCAGCCTGGGTTCTGTCGTGTATATTTATTGAATATACATGAATATGTATTGAATATACATTACTTCATGTATTTGTATATGTGTTAGGTAACGTTGAAGTAAACAACATATATGCAGATTGACAGACTAGAAGCTATGCTATTGATCTACACATTCATACATCAATGATTTGGAGACGATTGTTCAGGGTAGCTTATTCATGAACAAATGCCTTTCTGGCCCGGAATACATGTAGCTGTCACAGCTCAAATGTTCTAACATTTCGTTTTGATTTCCATATGCAGAATAGTATACCACTATAACTCTGCTGTTCACCGTCATAGAAAGTGATGGTGTGATGAGATGAGCATCAAGGTACATGCAGACATTGCTGAAAGTAACATGCACATAGACTGTATCCTACCGACCTTCGTAGTTGCTCGTCTCATGTGTTTCATCATTCTCGAATGTCGCGATGTGGTCATTAACAAGTTGTTGGGTATATATCGGTTGATTGATTGATTGATTGATTGATTGATTGATTGATTATTGATTGATTGATTGATTGATTGATTGAAAATAACTGACTAGTATGTGTGAAAGTGATTATACAGTCGTTGTATGACATTTTTGATAATGTTGCGGATTTATTAATAATTATACTTTTATGTGAACAGATGTTTATACAAACTCGTCTATATTTCAAATGTTTGTTTTGTCTTTTGGTTGAATAAAATTATCTTTCTATATCGTGACTCGATACGTCCATGGAATACGTAACATTGTGTCTGTAAAGACGGAGACTTTTCTATTGGTCAGCTTTTGCAGTATCCTTGTATACTCTCAGTATGTCAGGATCACAGTCGTTACTTGGGTTCATATTCAATAGAAGCTTGACACACACATTTAATTGCAACCTTGATGTCTAACATTGGACGGGAAAATGTGTGCTGATGGCAACTGACGATTGTTACCAAGTTAGGTATGTCATTTTTGTCTTTGGCATTGCCGAACGTGTGGTAAGAGCGTTTCCGCCGCTCCTCGTATGGGTTTAAACATATCAGTTTTGTTTGTTTGTTAGCATCCACAAATAAACATTAACTTAAAGCAGGACCAAAACATGTTCTGATCGTTTCATCTGTCTGTTTGACCCGAAGGATGTCCAAATTACCGACGGTTTGTGTGTTCTCCAGATTACCAAAGATGTGTTCGTCTGTCATTTTTGGTCGGCATTTTCTCCAGATTACCAACTGTGTAATTGTCTGTCTTTTAGTCCTGAATAATCTCCAAAGTACCGACGGTTTGTTTGTCTGTCTTCTTGGTCTGAAGGAAATCCAGATACCGACTGTTTGTTTCATCTATCACCTCCAGATCACCAGTTTATCGAATGTTTGTTTCGTCTGTCTTCGTTGCGTGCCGCATATCTATTATATTGAATGTTTGTTTCATCTATCTTCTTGGTCTACATCACCTCCTATTTATTGAATGTTTGTTTCGTCTGTTTTCTTTGTCTGCATGACCTCCTGTTTATCGAATGTTTGTTTTGTCTGTTCTCTTGGTGTGCATCGTCTCCAAGTTTATCGAATGTTTGTTTCGTTTGTCTTCTTGGTGTTCAAGACAGCCAGTTTATCGAATGTTTGTTTCGTATGTCTTCTTGGTGTTCATGACAGCCAGTTTATCGATTGTTCGTTTCGTATGTCTTCTTGGTGTTCATGACAGCCAGTTTATAGAATGTTTGTTATACCACCGCTTTCACAAAGTGAAGTGGGGGCTATATAAGAATCACGTTGTCCCGAACGTCGCGTCGCGTCCCGTCACACATTTTTGTCCCGTCGCGTAACGCATTTTTGATACAGGCATATCTCAAACACTTTTGAATGGATTGTTCATAAGCTTCATATCCTCATAACAACTGAAGACCTTACGTCCCTCTATATCACCCATCATTGATTGCCTAATTTATTACAGAATTATGGCTCTTTGTTTGACTTAGAATTTTCCACTTTAATATTGTATAATGACCTGTTAACATATTTATTCCCAAATATTTTCGAATTGATTGTTTCAACATCATGTACACATAGCAACTGATGACCTTATGCTCTGTACATCACCCATCATTGATTGTCTAATTTATGACAGAATTATAGCCCTTTGTTTGAATTAGATTTTTCCAATCTAATATTGCATGTTAAAACATGTTTTCTCAAACATTATCGAATTGATTGTTCCCAAACTTAATATAGACATAACTGATGACCTTACGCCCCTGTACATCACCCATCATTGATTATGGCCATTATGGCCCTTTATTTGACTTAGAGTTTTTCACTCCATAATGAACTTCGTGTTGCTTTCACTTTAACACTTTTTTCATGGATTGTTATTACACCTAACATACAGTTCTCACGTGACGATATGATGTGTCTCTGCATTAATGGTTTTCGTTTCTGCAATTTTATTTTACTGAATAATGGACCTTTGTTTAAATTAGAATTTCTTCCACATTAAAAAAACAGCAGATATTTTAGACATTTATTATTCTTGATCTTGCCCATCATCGGTTGTGAAAATAAGCGCGGGTATTCATCACATTCAGTGATAGTTCTAGTTTCGACTGTCTTCTTGTATGCATAGTCTCCAGTTATCGAATGTTTGTTTCGTTTGTCTTCTTTGTCTGCAGTTTATCGAATGCTTGTTTTTTCTTTTTTTCTTTGCTTGCAGGATCTCCAGTTAAGGAACCAGGCAATATTTATCGGGAGGTTGGGACCGGGGCAAATAAAAATGTTATATAAAAAAAATGCACGTCCCACGGCAAGCAAACGAAAAAAAAAGTATCGTCCCATGGTTTGTCGCGACAAAAAAGTACATGTCCCATGCCATTTTGCACCATTCCCAATGCCCAGATAAATATTGACTGACCCAAAAGCACCCTCCTTAGCAAATTAGGTTTGCTGCAAGCTTGCAGCGAACAATTTTGTTCATCATAACAATTCTTAATTGTTCGCCAATGTTCGCCACTGGCGGTGATGTTGCTGCAAACATTATGGTAATCTTTGGCGAATTTTGCCGCAATTAAACTCGCCAAAAAGCTATACATTCGCCAGAAACATTTATTTATTTGGAACGTTCACCATAACATCACCACAATCTACATTGCATGTTTTTTTGTTTGCCAGAACATTGCGACATATTTTACCAATCCGATTATTTATTTTATTGCACGTCGTAACATCACCACAATCATTTAAATTCAGATTTGCCGTTTCTGTAATCACAGAACATCACGACAAACTTTTCCATTCTGATCTGCTATATCTGAAGACTCTGTTAGCCAAAACTTAAACTTTATACAGTATTTTATTATTTCCAGTTACTTACTACTAAAGTGAAATTTGTATTTTATGTCAAAGGACGTACCACTCGAACAAGTAATTTAGTCAAGTGTAATTTTTTTCGTGGAACCTTATTTTTAAACATATATTTATTTGTGTTCATTGCAAGAACATTTTTAAATACCAAACACCATGATAACTCCAACATTTAAAACAGAACAATAAAAAGTGTATCCCAAGTGCAAAATAATATGATCAGTATTACCTCAATAGATAGATGTATGTATATATAAGTTTGTTGGTTTGTCTAAGATATCCAGTGCCTATTGGACTGCTAGTTAGTGACATGTCCATGAAAATGGGAGTAATGCAGAAATGATAGCACATGACATCTCCATGAAAATGGGAGTAATGCAGAAATGGCAGTGCTCAACATCTCCATAAAAATGAGAGTAATGCAGAAATGACAGCGTTCCATCTTCATAAAAATGGGAGTCATGCAGAAATGACAGTGCTCGGCATCTCCATGAAAATGGGAGTAATGCAAAAATGACAGCGTTCGACATCTTCATAACAATGGGAGTAATGCAGAAATGACTGCACTCGACATCCCCATGAAAATGTGAGTAATGCAAAAATGACAACACTCGATAACTCCATGAAAATTAACGTAATGACAGTACTCAACAGCGCTCGATATCTCCATGAAAATGAGAGTAATGCAGACATCACCAGAACCTCATTTGCATATTTGTTTGCTACAACTTTGCCACATACTTCATTTGCATGGTAAAAGTGTACCGCAACTTCGCCGCAAACTTGTCTGCCGCAGCTTTGCAGCAATGTTTGGCGCAGAGCTGCAGCAAACAGTCGCCAGAAGCCTATATTTTTGGTAAGGGGACCTTTTATGGTCTAAGCTTACTGCTTTAATATTTGTATTTGTTTAAAGTTTTTTTGGGGGGAAATAATTTGACTTTAAAAAAAGTCTATGTTCCATGGCAAGCTAGAGGAAAAAAAGTATCGTCCCATGGTTTGTCGCGACAAAAAAAGTACCTGTCCCATGCACCCCCTCCCCCCCCCCCCCCCCACACCATAAATATTGCCTGGTCCCTAACCTATGGTTTGTTTTGTCTGCCTTCTTTGACTGCATGGTCTCACCGCTTCCAGTTTATCGATGTTTTGTTTCGTCTGAATCTTGACCTGCCGGATCTCCAATGTATCGAATGCGAAGCTGACATCCCGGTTTTGCATATGATAAACACCTCCCCCCCCCACCCACCCCACCCTCCCCCTCCCCCAACCACCCACCCACCCCATCCCTCATAAATATTGCCTGGTCCCTAACCGTCTGTCTTCTTTGACTGCATGGTCTGACCGCTTCCAGTTTATCGAGGTTTTGTTTCGTCTGTTTCTTGACCTGCCGGATCTCCAATGTATCGAATGCGAAGCATGACATCCCGGTTTTGCATATGATAAAGCCACCCTAGTGTAACC